>JAPYYW010000142.1:0-82907 GCA_030522545.1 Cremastinae sp. A BG-2022a | reverse complement strand
GCAGTACTTGCTTCAACAATATTAATGTTGAGTTAACTAAATACGAGTCAACAAAATATATTTTGTTGATTCAACTAATTTCTTCTCTCAGTGTATACCAAGGATATCGGACAACTTTTCTCTCTTTTTATCCTCTCTCCTCTCTCTTCCTTCTTTTTCTCGATGCATATATTTTTTTTTATTTGTCTGAGAGATAGTAACAGTCTCTTTTCAAAACGGGTTCGAATATTCCGATTTTACGACGTTTTATTCCCCCAAAAAGCCGTTCTTACTGCATCGCACCCTGCTATTTTCGCAACATATCCGATATCTCACTGGGAATATTTTACAGTTTTGCTAGAACTATTTTTATTGAATAGTAATTTGGTCAAAAATTACTACACTAAATGTATTTTATTTTACAGAATATTTGACAGTTTTACCAAAACTATATATTTATAACTACCTCATTTAAAAAATGATAATAATTCTAATTAAATACTAATAAATTATTTTAATAATACGAATGTTGTTTGAATGTAATCTAAAAAAAAAAATTTGTGCTTTTTGGGGCGCAGAGATATCGCCCCAGTTGGTCTACAGGTTTATCGAACAAACGATGCAGCCTGGCCCGACGGTCTCGCTAAAATGCAGCGCAGCTGGTAACCCGACGCCACAAATATCATGGCTGCTCGATGGCTTCCCATTGCCCCAAAATGATCGGTTACTTATCGGGCAATACGTCACTGTGTACGGGGACGTAATATCCCACGTAAACATAACGATGGTTAAATCGGACGACAGCGGCGAATACGAGTGCACTGCGAACAGTCGGGCCGGACAGGCGTCGCATTCGGCTCGACTCAATGTTTACGGTAAGCTCCAAAACCATTTCGATTCGTTCATTCCATCATTTTTGGTTATCAAACAATTCGCCCTTCCGAATATTTCGTTTATTTAATCATACGAGCATTTTATAATTGCTCATTCATTTATTTCTCTCCATCAGGATTTATTTCAATTTGGGAAAATCCAAATTTAAATTTATATTGTTTTTCTTTTTAAATGAAAATGTATCGGGATGAATTTTTTTTTGGATGGGAACAATCGTTCCCGGGTCGTTTATATTCCAAGGGTGGGAAGGAGCGAGTAAAATGAGAAAAATATTGCGAGTACGGGGATATAGAGAGGGAAAGAGGGAGAGAATTTGCACAGATGAGCTTGACGGGCTTCATCCAGGCTCGATGGAATTTCTCGTTGTTTGAAACATACATGCCACGCGCATTTTGCGACAAATCTCGTCCATTATCGGCTATCGATTAGAGTGCTCGGTAAACTCGGTGGCTCGGCTCGCAAGTCATCGACTCTCTCTTCATAGTCCCTTATACACTCGCGTCGCACGGCCCTTGCCACTGCCATCCACAGAGTCAAGTAGAATCGATTCTCGTATCTCCAGAATCAATTAATATTGACCTGTCTCCGATAAACATACGCACACATTTTCATCTCTTACCTCTTGAAACTTTGTGTGCCAAACAATGAGAGTTTCGCACGTCCTTCAACAGAAATTTCATTGCGTCCAAAATAAAAAGAACAAAAACTATTCAACATATTTTTTTAACGTTTCACGAACTTTTTTTCTATATTAATTTTTATAATTTTCTACCCAGACGAGGGTTCAAGGGTTGAGAAAAATGTTTATTCAGGTAGATTTTGGACGATTAAAAATATATATTCTCTTCAGGATTACCGTACGTGAGACACATGCCACCAATTTCGGCGGTCGCGGGAAAACAGTTGCAGATCAAATGTCCTGTTGCTGGTTATCCCATAGAATCGATAGTTTGGGATAAAAGTGAGTATCAACGAGATTTCAATAGAATTTTCGAGATTGACGTTTTTTTTTCATATTTGTTTTCTTTAATTCCGGCTCTGATGTGAAAAGCGACGACGTGCATTTTCGCGTTTCCGAGAACAGGATATATTCAAAATCCAACCAACGATATCGTATTTATGCGCGGACACGAATTTGCGGTCGGATTTAAACTCGAAAATACGCAAATATCGCAAAGCACACTCTGCACTTGGTGCTTTCAAATTTGACAAACACACTCGTCGCTTTCTGGAAATTCCATGATAATTTTCCTCTGATTTCTCTATTTCGTCGTTTACATACTCTGGAAATTTCGCTTTTCAGACGGCACGAGATTGCCGACCAATATGCGCCAGAGAGTGGCCAATGGAACTCTCACGATTGACATGGTACAACGAAACGCCGATCAGGGAACGTACACCTGCACGGCACGAAACAAACACAATTACACGTCGCAGCGTTCCGTCGAAGTTCGAGTCCTGGGTGAGTTTTGATGCATTTTTTCTTCCAATTAATATTTTTAACGACTAGATTAATGATCAATGACGAATAATTCTTAACCAATCTTATTTCTAGGCTTTCATTTGTTATTCATTTACACAATAAGCAACATTATTTTTTATTTTTAAGACCATCTTTGAACAAGATTGTTTTTTTTTAATATTTTTTAACTTCGAACATTTGTTCTTTTACGAACCGGAGGCTACGAGTGCAGGTTAAAAATTTTTTTTTACCTTTATAGGCGAATGCATCGCGTGTTCGTCGATCAATAAATTTTTCATTAGCTACTTTTTACGCACATCCTCGCTTTTTCCGTTTTACTGCTTCTCTCTCTCTCTCTCTTTTAAGCTCGCCTATTTGAGGATCTTTAATGAACGACCCAAGTACACTGTTGAGGCCACAGGCATTTCCGGTCCCTCATGCTACGATGAATCTCCTCCCAAAAGAGCTTTTCTCTCTCACGAGTTTTACTTTTCATCGCTTCGTGCTTCTCGTTCGCTCTCTCTCTCTCTTTTGCTCTTTACCTCGTCCTTTTGGACTTAAACTCCCTCGCGTTAACTTTCCGATAATTTACTAGTGAGAATTTCAACGAGAATTTCGTAATTCCATCCCTGGATCGCCGAGGACCGCAACGAGAAAGCCAAAAAGTCCAAAGTTAAGATAAACCACGATTATGCACGGGTCATTCAATTTCAAGTCGTTTACTCATTAATTATCAGATAAATTGAATATGAAAAGTATAACAATAAATTCATCAATACATTTAAATTTATCTAACTTGTACATTTACACGGAAATTATTTCAATTTGTTTATGCCCTTATTTTCGATACTCTGAGTTTAATTAGTTAACAGTATTTTAATTCAATGAACAAAAATCGTGAAACGGTATGCTCAAATTTTCAAAATTGACTGATTTGCTAATTGGTTAAATTTTCGTTGAAATCTCTCATGTATAGGGAGCACGGTTAGGGCGGGGTTGTTTTTCAACGTATCGGGAGGTTCAACACGTCCAAATAGAGTAAGCTTGTTTTACAAAAGTTTCTACTAAAAACCCAGAGAGGGAGAGCTTTAACTTTACCCTTTATCCACATATACACTTCCTACATGATGTATTTTTTCATTTCGTTGGTCATGAACTTTGTTTGCATACATTACTGTATCGATTTTCTCTCTCAATTTAATTTCATTTTATTTATCATAAATATGATATGCGTAGATTAACTGCACTCGCTGCCTCCAAATTGATCATCAGTTAATAAAAAAGCTCATCGTCCGACATTTTTGGAAGGTTGCATCCACTAGCGATTACGAGAGAACACATTTTTTATTCATTTTCAGCGTCTTAAAATGATAAACAGACAAAAATGATGACAAATATTAATAACAGTGAATCCAGAATTATTGTTTACTCAACACAATTAATGGGGTTGGATCGATACCTGAGCGTTCGAATTCACAAGTAGATTTAGCCAATGCGCGAATCAGCTTATAAAGGGATGTCGAATCTTCGTGGCAGTTTCAACGAAAAATGTTAAAGCGGTAAAAAAAAAGAAAGAGCGAGAAGGGAGCTGCAAATGGATCCCCGTAAAAGCTAAACTCCATCCCCCGTTCTTTTTTCATGCATGAGAAAAAAAGCGCAGATAAACCTTCTCGGGAATAAAATTGATTAAAAGTCAAATATAGTTCGTTCGTACGCAGCGTGGGAGGCCGGGACGGATTTGCATAACTCGGGCGCGGCGTTAAAGAATTTTATTTTTAAAAATCACCCGCGGCGAGGAAGTAAATTCGAAAGCTCGAAAATAAAGGTGTATATACGAAAGTAAAGCAAATAACGCTTCATGAAATTATTTTGAGCCCTTGGAGAGCGCAGGAAAAATTCATTTGCGAGTTTATTCTGAAACGGGAGAAAGGAGGAATTAATGTAGGGGGTAAAGAAAAAAAAAGAGGAAATAATAATATAATATATGCGCCCGGAGCACCGCAACTCACTGCACCGCTCAAGCATCTGTCCTGCACGCGTGCCTATAAAGCTCTACTGATATATATATACGTGTACATATAAGTTTCTTAATTTCTCAAAACACTCTCGATCTCGCATATACACACATATCTGCGAAAAATTCTATGTATGTCCGTACAAACGCTTATTTACCCATGATATATTCCCTTACATATGTACAAAACACATGTATATATATTTACTCGATCTAGTCATGGACACGATACGACGCTCGCAGCGCGCCACTAAAAGTTACCGTAACCCACTCACGTAGAACGTTAAGCTTTCATGCCCCCATAGTAATACACGCTCGTCAATCTCCGCCGAGCTCATACACGAAATAAACGCGCCCCGTCTGAACGACCTGAGTGCCTTTTTACGAAATATCGACAAACCCATAATCGATCTTCCCCTCTTTCTCGAGTCTTCCAGAATTATAATATATTATTCAACGAAACAATCGACAATTAAAAGTTTCCCTTGGATTATCCGCGGCGTGTGGGCCGTTTCGTTATAAAATTTAAATGATGCTACATTTTTTTCTTGGTGCTATATTCGGAAAATTTGGAATCTTTTATTCAGCAGCACTCTTCATTTGTGCGACAAAATTTCCTGGCTCGAGAATGAGGGAAGAGGGTTCGTTGCTTTTTTCCCCGAAAAGTCACGTACAGCCGGGTTCGCGAGATGTAGAAAGAGAGCTCGACGAAAAAGAGAACAGTGTCGAGTGAAAATCCGAGCGCTGCAGAGACGAGGGTGATCGCGAGGAGAAAACTTACACGAGGGAAAGTCTCGTGTGCTGTCGCGAGATCAATTTCGGAGAGAGATAAAAAAAGATTTTGCGTAACGAGAGCAACTCGTGGCGCGTCCAATCATCGGGCTAAAAAAGCGCGAGACAGGATCATGACAATTTTTTTCCCTCACACTTTCGGTATGCACGCGAATACGAAAATGACGGGCGCACGAACACACATGTATATGGAAACGAGAAATGGTACATTCATATTTTTATCTTTCTCTTTTCAGCATTTTTTTTCTATCCTGTGAATTTGCTGTGTTGATCCGCGACAGCAAAAACGTGCTGTGAATTTACAAATGGCTTCAGCTTTTTTCATTCCTGTTCTTTTCTTTCTTTCGCTATTTATTCTTTCTTTCGTGCCTTTTCTCTCTCTTCTCGTCTCTTCAGCGGCCTGAATCGATTCGTCGTGTGTATAATAATGCAAAAAGACCTGAAATTGTGCCAAGTCGAATGCTCCCCGCTTTTCCGATACCGTGCAGAGTGTTCAGCGTCCCCGGAGATGTCAAATGTACAGGTGGTCCCAGAAGTTGCGATGTCGCGATGATGAAGAGGAATTCCTGACGAAGCGCTGACTGGAAAAGTATCCGAGCGCTCTTCGACTCGAGCTAATCCCGAAGAGTTACGCCCGAATAAAGTTGAACCAATAAACGAGCGTCACGTGACTCGTGGCGCCCGTCCAATTGGTTCATGCTCAACGAGCGATAACTCGTCACCGACGCATCGGATTGAAAAGTGCCTCGGAACGTTTCCATCCCAAAATCTTTGCCGGAATTTCGCTTTTTCAATTCTTCCATCGAATTCTAGGACACCCTGTAACCGCGTTTCTTGGCGCGCGAGGAAGTACCTATATTCATCAGAGGTCGAAATCGATCAACGACGCCGAGAGGTTCGTTCCGCCGCAAGAGTGATTGCCAAAGTCCGTAAAGGTCCGGTCATTTCCGAGCGTCTTTCGATCAAATTAAGAGACTTTCGATCACCTCGATACTCGACTGTACACGAACACTCTCTCTCTCTCTCTCGTTCCTCAATCAAAAGCACACAAGCTGCGAATAGCGTTCGAGAAAATAATTAACGAACAATCCAAGTGCATTTACATCGACTTTGCCACTATTTCATTTACAAAGAAAGAAAAAAAAACACTATATATACTGATCCGTCGAGTTTTTGTTTTGTTTTTTTTTCGATTTCAAAAGCAGGTTGATGAAATTTTTCGATCAAATCTTTTTGTTCCGAACAAAAATTGAAAAATTTCTTCTTTCGCGACACTTTCTCATGCACTGCGCTATTTCCTTTGGATAGCGAGAAACGGACAGACAAATACATTTCCGAGTGGAAATTCAATCGCGTCTGTGTACGGAGGAACGAGAGGGAGAGAGAGAGAGAGAGAGAGAGATAGAGTGTGGGAGAGACTGAAAGGAGTTTGCTTCTGGTGTTTTCTTGGCTGCTGCGAGATAGTCTCGACAGCTGTGTTGTCTCTCACACTCTCGAAGTCTTCATCGATCCTCTCTGTTCTGTGGCAAACGAGTACAGAATGGGGCGGGGGGCAAGAAAAATTCACGATAGGATGTCACGTTGCCACGGCAAGAAAAATTCCGGAATTCCAATGATTCGGAGTCCCGAGCTTTCTCCGAAATTTTCCACAAGCCCAGAGAAAATATTTCTCAACGGCAAATATTTTTGTAAGGAAAAGACGCCGCGGAGCATTCGATAACGCTTCCTGTATACTTACAAACGCAAAACGTGTAAAATATGAATTTCGTCGGGACGAGCGAAAAATCAAGCAAATTGAAATTCAATGAAAATATATAAAGTTTTGGTTGCGTTACGAAAAAATAAATGTGGTAACGGCTTTCGCACAACAATAATTTTCACTAGAATTTTCGTTCGTTCTTGAAAAATTTAACTTCGCGTAAAAATTATGGTGAATTCAACGAAATGGAACATGTGTCAAGATTTAATTTCAAGACGAATTCACGATCATTTTTTCTCGATAAAAGCTATATCTACGAAAACTGACTATTTAAATGACTTATTTATTCTTCACACAGAAATACACACGCATACACAGATATATATAAATATATAAATAGCTTTTGTATTAGTTACTGAAGGTCCGAACTTGGCTGAAAATCGTCTGGATATTAGTCTATCTCTCTCTTTCTCTTTCTTTCTGTTTATCTGAATATATAAATATATATATGAATATCCTGTGATCTGTGCGTGTCTCGTATCGCAAGAGAACGAAAAAAAAAAGAAAGCAGCAGTGCAGCAGAAGAGAAAAAGCAAAGAGTGCGTGATCGCTGTAAAAAGGAGCGAAGCTTTTGTCAAATTTAATTGTCTATATTGTACCTCTCTTTTAGTTTCTCTTGAGCGTTCCTCCGAATCTTTGATCCTTGACTAGACTTCATTTTCTCTTTAATCCAGTCTCTGTGTATTATTTATATGAGTATGTTACGACCTTCGTGACTGTTTTCGGTTTGTCTGTTCTTTCAGTGCCGCCCAAAATCACGCCTTTCAATTTTGCTCGCGATTTAAACGTAGGCGATCGTATAAGCGTACAGTGCGTTGTCGTAACGGGCGATCTGCCGTTGACGTTTACCTGGCTAAAAGATAACGTGCCGATCGAGGCGGATTACGATGAGGATAATAAGATAATCGATAGCTCATCGACATCCGGCCACGGTCCCGTAGCCTCGGTAATGAGAGGGAGCGTTGCCAAGACGAACGGCCATACCGGCAACGAAAACTCGGTAGGATCGAGAAACGAGAGTAAGCAACGCTCGAGGAACCGAGATAAGAGCGATACCGCGGCGAGCTCCTCGCACAACCGGGGCTCGTTGTCGCGTTACGACGACGAGGCGATCACCATCCGGCAATACGACGCTTTTAACAGCGCCCTGAGCCTTACCCCTATCGCGCCTGTCCACAACGGCACTTACACGTGTCGCGTGGCCAACGGGGCTGCGACCGTCGCTCATTCCGCACCCCTTCACGTTAACGGTAACCAAATGCGCGATCCTCCTCTTTTTTTCTCCTCTCTCAATTATCTCATCCCCTCCCCCTCACCCCCCGTTATTATTATTATTTTTATTCTTTCTTTCATCATATACTCTCTTTCCCTCCCTCGAACTTGACCAAAAAATCGTCTCTCCGTAGCCTTTTCTTTTTCTTACCCCTCGAATTTCCGATCGACTCTGAATTCCGAATAATTGCCAATTCTTTTAATTGGCGAGCTCTTTCGTTTCGTTCTTTTTTTTTTGTTTCGTGTTTTCACGTCGAGACACCCTTTTTTTTCGTCCATTCGTCGAGAGTTTATTCCCGTCGCTCCCGGGAAGTCGGCGCACCAACTTCGTTACTTTGTTTCTTTATTTCATAATATTAGAAATTCAGATAACGTCGATCGCAGATTCGAATCGACGCTGATCCAATACAGACCCTCGAAAAATAAAAGCTTACAAAATTCTCGGTTTTATCTCTCCATCTCTCTAGCTCTTCTTTTTTATTCTCTATATACTTAAATTACTGAAACTATCATTTTACTGTGATACTGTAACTACTATACTCTTCGTTTCCTTTTCGTATATCGATATATATTTACATTTTTTTTCCATATCTTTGCTACATGCTGAGTATAAAACGATATTGCACGCAAGCTCTCTCCGTTTCGACCGAGCGTACGAACGATCGCGAGTCGCATCGAATAATTTTCAATTTCAAAACGAAATTTTATCATAATTTTTATTGCGATGCAAAATTCGATACCGATCGCAACTTCGAACGTTCGTTGTTTCTCTATTTGTGTATATATATAATAAAAATTGGTGTAAAAATTCGTAGATTGCACTTTGAAAATTGTATCTAAATATTTGTAAAAAGTGTTCTCTCTAATGATGTATTTATATTCTACACATTATATATATATATACAAATAATGTTAACAAAATATCCTGCACGCCTTCTTTCTCTGCACGCTAATTGCACGCTTCATTCGGGTTTAATACACTAAAATTACATATAATGCTACTTTTGTACATCAATAAGCCAATCGATATGTTTGTACATTTCATATGAACACACACGTACACTTTTTTCATCACGACGTGCAAACAACGTCGAAAGGTGGAAATACAGAGAAAGCGTATTTTGAACAAAATGTTCGAAATGAAAAAAGTTTGAAATAAATTAAAGTTCGATTTTTCAGTATTCCGTCCGGGTTGTACATTGTTTAGAGGAATTGATCGTGAGAGTGTCCATTTGACGGAATATTCTATTATACGGTGAAAACAATTTTTTCGCATCATTGAAATAAAAGAAGAAAAAAAAATATAATAATAAAAAATAAAAGGTCTGAACGAAGGAAAAACGATGGGACAAAAGTTTTCTCTCTTTTTCTGTCAAACTTTATACTGGGAATCTCTGTTTTCTATTCGCATCGTCCCTTCCACCTCTGTTCCCGTCCCACTTGGGAATTCTCGGGCGCGCGAGCTTTGGCCTCGAGGAAAATGCATTCTTTTCATTCTTCGAAAGCTCGAAATCTCTCTCGACAATGGTATACAAAAAAAAAATCAGGAAAATACACGGCATCGATATAGCGGGTCCGAATAAATGTGTCATTTCAGAAGAAGTAGAGAATTTCAACAACTCACTCACTCATCCACACTCGTAGATACGATCACTCAAAAATTAATTCAAATTTAAATTTATAAGTAAATTGACTTTTTTTTCTCTAAATAATGCCCTTGTCACGATTCATTATTCGACTCGTGATTCCCGTAATTTTTCGTAATTTTTTAAATACATCTTTTTAAAAATTATCATTAACGAACGTTACACTTTATTGGTCATTTATTGAAAACTTTTTACAATCATCGATTTTTGTGAAAAAAATGAATCCAATTTTGATATTTTTATGCAAAGAGTACAATTTCACGATTCAGTTGTATGAATGGGTCAAAATACATTGGATACATTTTTTTCAGTACCATCTCATATATCGTTCATAATTATGTATCGTGTATCTTTACTCATTAAAAATTGCGGTAAAAGTAGGCATTTGTTTTTTCGTTAAAGAATGAATAATATTATCATCGCATAAGTAATATTAATATGAAATAATAATTTTACAAGAATTCGTCGTATATTTATTATTAGATAATTGTGATTTTTTCGTAACCGTAAAATGATATTTATTATTATTCTATACGAATATCATTACATTTTTTGGGCTGTGTTTCTTCATGAGGTTTTATATTACACCATTGGTTACGTAGAAATCTTTTTTCTCGTTCCTTTTTTTTTTCTTTTTACTTGAAAATCGTTTCTGTTCATCATATTTTCTTTTCATTTAATCACATCTCCATTATTGCGTATACAAAATTCGAAATATATTATTATGCATTTGAATGATGTGTATACGAATACTGGATAGACTCGAAATTACTTTGGTAAGTATTTGTTGCGATGAGATGAAAATGTCGCGAATAGAAGGAAGTTGGACTCCGAAGTAATGTCGAAATATTCGCGTATCGCGATAAATTTCTTTGTCGCGCGTTTGTCAAGCTCGTGAATGATGCCGAGCGAAAAATGAGAAATGAAAAAGGGTGTGAGGAGGGAGCAAAGAATGAAAGAAAAATGAATTCAGTGGCACACTCGATACTATTCCGTCACCTAACCCTTGTAGTTCCGCCCCGGATATCACCGTTTTATTTCGAGAACGCGGTGACCGAGGGGATGAGGACACAGCTAATGTGCACGACGAGCCAGGGCGATCAACCATTCAACATCACTTGGCTCATGGACGAGAATCCGATACAGGCCAGACGGGACGTTACTACCGAGCAGTATACCGGAACAGGAATGAGCTACATTCAGATAAGCGACTATCCACCGTTTTCCAGCATCCTGACGATAAATAGCGTTACCGCGAAGCATAGCGGTAACTACACCTGTCAGATCAGCAATGTCGCGGGTGTCGCCGAGCACACAGCTGACCTCTCAGTATCTGGTTTGTCTCCTTATTTCCTCCTCCTTTCTTTCTCTCTCTCTCTCTCTATCTATCTTCTTTCCTTCTCCAAATCAAACTATTAAAATCCTCTCTCTCGATCCTGAGGATATCTTGTAAATATTTCAGAAACGTCGTTCGCTGATTCGTCGAGGATCGAAGCACTCTTTCTTTTCTCCTGATATTCAGTGTGTAATTTAAAAATATTCACTCGAGGATATTTTTTGTTCTTCGTGTATACGTGACAAACGATGAGATTTTATCGGTTTGAATCCATTCGTGAGAGAACACGTGGACGCATTTTTCGAGTGAAAGGAGAGCGAAGAATGAAAAATTATGATCCATCAGCAGAGCGAGCTTATGTTCATGGTTTTGAGAGAATACATTATTATTTCCGCGTGTCTCGGGGCGTGATGCATGGTCCTGGACGTTCGCGTGTACAAGTGCGGACGCGCAAAGCTCTCTTTCAGGGTTTTCCGCCTTCAGCACCGGCGACCCTCTTCCTCCCGTGCGCTCCCGGGCCCGGAACGTTAATACTGTTTTACGCGACAGTTTCGTTGCACATATCGAGCCCCGGGATAGGGACGAGGATGAAAACACGGCTCCGTTGATATATCGTAAATTCATATTATGCCCGGTTCTCGCTTATCATGCGAACCGATCCACCTGTGCCGCGCGAATTCTCCCGGCACAGGTGTACCGGGCACACGGCTTTCCGATCTACAGGGCGTTCCTTATCAGTCTCATTTGGCCCTCCAAATTATTTCGATCGATCATCCGTTTCTCTCAAATAAATAAAAAGAAAAACATATAAACTATACAGAGACCCAGAAAATTCAAATACTTCCATGAACGATTTTTATTAAAAAATGTTTTTTGCTACGTTCTGCATCGCAGTAAAAAAAAAGTTGTCCATGAAAAAGGTTTCAATCGAGATATTTCCAGGCAAATTTTGATTGAAAAAAAATAAATGTTTGACGATGTTTGAAAAAATATTTAGAATCCGATCTGTCTTGAGAGCAAACGCAGATAACGCATCGATGCACCGTCCGTGGGATAAAGCACATATCGGAATTCACGATCGGACGGGGGAGAAGAGTATATGAATATAAATATAGAAATTCGTGTGTTCCGGATTCCGGTCAAACGTAATGAAATCGTGCGGGAATTTCGATCTCACCCTCTCTCCCTTGTATATGTATCCGCGCTTTCTCCATCATTCGTTCAAATTAGTTTGCGAAATTGATGTGTGTTTGGTTATTCCGGGGACCAAAGAGGGGGACGGGGAGTGATTCCGGTCAGGGGCGGAATTCCAACCTGTTCCCAGTTATGGAGCTTGCGGATATATATCTGCGGTTGTTGAACGGTTTGCGGAGATGCTGCGTTATATATATGCACTCTGTTCTCCTCTCTCACTCCCCCCCCCCGATCCCCTTCTCACTGGAGTCTCGCTTTCTCCGTGTCTCCTTTGTCCGACGTTTCGATGCTTCGAGCAATATTCGATTGCGCTCTCTGATGTGTCCATCGCGATGCCAAATTGAGTTGATCACCGCGCGGCATTTCCCTTACACGCCTACCTGCGCTTTTCCTGAGACGTCCAACGAGAATACGTATAACCGCGCGTGTTCGTCCGACCGTGCGTTATTCGACCTACATAACTCGAATTCATCGGCCTCTGATTTTTCCATTGCAAATCCTCGATCGACGATTTTTTTTTCTTCGCTCGTCCCGTGCGTATACTCTCAACGTTCTTTATTATTTTTTTGTTCTTCTCGCATGTGCTTCGATCCTCCTCGATTTTGTTCACCAGAATATTTTGAACACTGGCGCGCGAAGGACTAGCGAATAAATTGATGCGATTTTCGAAAGGATATTTCGTGTGCCGTGTGTCGACAGTCGCGCGCTTTATTTTTGAATATTTTATTGTGTGTAAACGGTGATCGAAGATTCGAAAATTGGAGAACGTGCGTGCGGTCACGGTGAGGGAAAATGCCGGATATTCGACACGCTGGCGGCCATGTTCTATAGCGTGCGTTGCTTGATACGTGCAAGTATCGGTTGTTATTATGATGTTTAATTAATCGAACAGCTGAAGCTCGTGAAATATTAATTTCGGAAACGAGACAATTCATTTCGTAATACGCTGTTCCATTGTTTTTCTCGACAAACCTCATCGAGCGGTTTGTCGATTTTTTTGGTATATTTACTTTTTTTTTCATACGTTTTCTCTTCTTTCGTTTTCTTTTTTCCAATTGCGTTCATACTCATGGAATCGCATCGTTAAAAAAATAATTTAATTCTGGTTTTTTGTTTTTTGGAGAAATTTTGTATTTTACCATTTTTGACGTAGATTTAAAACGTTTTATGACTGAGTAATCTAGAAGAATTTTTTGCAACGGTTGTTGGCTCAAATTAGTTTCGAAGCATGATTGTCTATCGAATATGTATACATATAAATATACATATTATACATACAATGATTGAATTCGCAATTACGGAGTAATCAATACGAGAACGAATTTAACGTGGATCGACGTTTCCTCTTTGTCGTATTTCAGTCAATGTCACACTCGGTGGCTTGATTACGAGTCCGTTTTATTTCTCCCTTAATTATTTTAATGTACCTCTGAGCGAAAATAAAACACAGTTGTGTCCCGTGCGCAACGATGAAGAAACATCGAACGTTTTTCGCTCTTTCTGATATTTTTGCAGTTACGTAAACGGGAAGCAGGAGGGGCCTGTATTTCATAAAACGTTGAATTTTAAAGAACAGTTTCATTATTGAAATTGGAGTCGAGACAAAGAGGCCTGTGGCAACCAATCTCTCTCTCTGTTTTCATTTCTCACATTTCCGCGGACATCCCGCGTTGCACAAAGCTCGCCAGAACCATTTTCGTGCTTCGAATGTTGCTCCCGCGGCACAGGAGCTGAAAGCCTCGAGAAAGAGCGCGGATAAAAGTTTCAGCTCGCCTAACTGGGTCGTGAACTTCTCGTCACATCCCGAAACAATATATCTTCTTGAAAATCTCCATTAAAAGTTGCGGTTCGTTTGAAATGCGACGGAGCGGACTCTGCAACGTCGATCCACGGATTAATTTTCCAGTTTCAATATTCGTATGTTTTGTTTATATGTATACTTTAAACTCTATATATATTCATCGAATTCATGAACAAACGTGTGTTAAATCGTTCCTCGTTCACCCCATTCGTAGTTTATTCTATCATTACGTAATTTATGAGCGGATTTATTAAATTTTTGAAAACTTACGTAGCATGCATGATATTTTGAGGAAAACAATAATCAGTTTGAATAAACAGTAAATAAATGATTTGTTGATCGAATCGATGGCTCGTTCTCGCGAATTGATATCGTCGAAAATTGCTTTCCTACGTAATTAAATTTGCTCCATTAAAATTGAATTTTTTTTCAATCGCCAAATAATCAATCACGTTTTTATCCGGTGGATATAATTGAAATGAAATTTACTCGGAATGTTCGCCCTGTTGGGCGAGGTGAAAAACGGGAATGAGCGTTTTGCGGGGAGTTGGGAAAACGACGTTATCTCGGAGTCTCGAGGATGTAGCCATCGCGGAGGTAACTCCATAAGAGATCGATGAACCACCTCGAATCCCTTCCCAGCTCCAGCAAAGTCCGCGAGTCTCCGCGCTGCACGGAATTTAACCAGATTGTATTTTTAGTACCTCCACGTTGGACCGTCGAGCCAACCGACCAGAACGCCATTGTAGGTCACGCCGTTTCCATTCCCTGCCGGGCTGAGGGATTCCCAATTCCGACCGTTACTTGGAAGCAATCAATCGGTACGTTACACTATAAGTTTACAGGCACTGAACAATTATGCCATTCATCTCCATATTTTCCTTTCCCGACTCCCCACTGCCCCCCGAGCTCCCTTCAAATTTCAACGAGAGTGCAAGAATTATCAGCGAGTTTCGATATTAGTTTTCATCGAATGGAAATAACTTTGATGCATTATTGTAACAAGCGAGGTCAAATTATTTCGAATGATTATTCGCGAAAATTTCCTTCCTGTGTGTCCACTGCCGCGAGCTCTGTTCGCGAATTTTAATATTGACAGAAGAATCATCGGGAACTTCCGATATTTTAATATTTCTTTCTCTCTCTCTCTCTCTCGCAATAGAGATCGATCTAATAAAATAGTATATACAACGAAGAGCGAGGAACAATTATTTGAGATGAAAATTCACCAGATTTTTCTTTCCAAGATCTCAATCGCGATGAGTTTCATTGGAATTTCAATATACGTCCGGAAAAATCGTCGGGATTAAATTTCGATGTATTAATTATTCGCTGGATGGAAACAATGTTGGATTATTTTATTGCGATGAAAGGGAGGAAAAAAGATTTGGGTCGAATAATTCGTGGAATACAAAGGGCGCTGGTGGTGGTCCCTCTTAATCCTCATCGTGTCAATTAGACGTTAACAACAATGGAAAGGAGAGCAAATTTTGAAAAGGCACGCAGAAAATCGGGAGCCCTCATTAAGTTATACAATCCCGTGGAAAACTTTTGTACCATCCATCACGAAAATTTTCGCTGATCGTAGACGTTCTCAGCAGTTTTCATTCACGAGAGGACGGTTATCCGAAATGAGACCTTCCTCCCGGGGTCTACGGTTAGTGAGAGCGGAGAGGAGGGATCGGAAACGCGCGAGTCGAAGCGAGAGGAGATTCACGGCGGGGGAGGCAAACGAGTGAGATCAAAATTAGTTTCATCAACTCGTTTCGTCCCGATATTACTCCCCTGCGAGGCACGAATCTCTCTTCCTCTCTCCTCTCCATTCCTTTTTATCTTTCGTTTCGTTCCCTCCATCCCTCTCCCCATCCCCATAGTCGAACCTCGCCATTCTATTTCAATTTGTCGTTAGGAGTATTTCAGAATCTCGCATATTTTCGTCTCATCCCTCTTTCGCTCTCTCGTTCTTGTTAACAGCGGCCTTTTACATTCCCTTTTGTTACATGCACGCTATATTTACCAATAATCCGCTATCAACAACCTGTCAATTACGATCAATTTTATTCTCCACGATATTCCTTCGCATCCAATCCATCTTCGTTTTTCCAATTTTCTCAGGTTTTCGATCATACTTTTTTTTTAAGTTAATTATTCAATGTTTTCGGTTACTTACCGAGTATTATATTTCTCTATTGATAATTTTTTTTTCTTTTCAATACGTACTTCTTATCGTTTGATTGATTTTGTTTCATGATTTTGTTTTATTTTTTGTTGAAAATGATTTTTTTTAGAGGATGATTTGAGAGAAATATTCTTGATGCCTCCTTTTTGAGTTCCGAGTCAGCTCGAGCGAGGCGTGAATATTCTTTCCCTGCGACTTGAAACATTGAATTTCGTATACGTATCAGGGGAAACACCCGGAGACTACAGAGAACTCGGGTACGGGGGTACCGAGGGGGCCGGAGTCGCTAGCAACGGCTCCTTGGTGATTCCTCGTGTGTCACGCGAACACACCGGCTTTTACCTGTGCCAGGGAAGCAACGGCATTGGTCCAGGTCTCAGCAAACTCATTCGGCTAACAGTTCACGGTAAAATATTCATCAGGGATACCGTAGCTCGCTCCGTCAAATATGCATGACAAAACGATCCTCTGAGCTTTACAATGCGTCTCCCATTTACACGGGACATTCATAGACGAACCAACACCCCTACTTTATTCACCCAGTTTTCACACTTTATTTTTTTTACACCCAAATTAATATCTCTTGACAGAAACCAAAAAGCAAATTTTCTCGCATTTTAAATCACTTTCGAAGTATTAGTATGAATTTCAAGTTAAAGTATTTTTTTTTCGAAATATGCAGTTTAAAAAATTCTTTTTCACAGTCTAATGGTTCATTTGGTCGGAAAGAACAATACAAGTATTCTTATTTTTCGCTTTGCTCACGTCACGTTGAAGTTTTGAAGAACAAATTGCCTTTTGTGTGTCAAATTCACGTTTTTTCTTCTTTTTTCTTTTTTTTAATGCAGTCGGTCCACGTGTCCAAGTGCGGACGAGACAAGAGTCAGCGAGAAGAGGCGAGTCGGTGACTCTGAGATGCGAGGTGGAAGGAGACGCTCCGTTGGACGTGAGCTGGCTCGCTCGAGGTGGAAGAATTGAGCTAGCTTACGACGTCAGGTTCGCTATATTTTCATCTTTCCTATATACCAAAAACACGTTGAAGAAAAACACAGCGGAGAGGAAGAAAAAAAAACGAATTAAAATGATGTTGAATCATATCGTAAAACTTTCGTGCAAAAACTGTGGCGACGAAAAATCTTTTATCACCGAAACTTTGCTGGAATACCAGAACTATGAATACCGGGGCAAAAGTGAAGATTTCAAAATCCTCGCTCCCTCTATTCACGATTCATGTAATATGCTAATCATAATCAAGTTTCCAGGTAAATCTTGCTCCAGAAAACTTACGCAATATGCTTTCCCTTTATCCGAGGCAAACTTCTTCGCGTCGTGACTTTTATGAATCCGAACTTGCATACGACATAAAGGAATTTTGATATTGTAATAACTTTGAAATTTAACTTCAACCTCTCGTGATATTTCTTATTTACAAATTCAAAGTTTCTTTCTTATCTTTGCGGAAATATATTCAGGAATATATATATGTTCATCTTCATTATCGCCGAAAAGAATATGCTCCGATGAAAAACGTTGTCAATATAAAAAGATTTCGCACTCGCGCCCAACGACTTTATCTTTCGTTTCCGATAAAGTTCGGAACGATGAGATTCTTCTCGAGTTCGAGAGACGCTTTGGTACGGCGAGCGCGAAATGAAATCGGACGAATCAACGGCTCGCGGACAAAATCAGAGACGAATCAAAATTTTCCTGGACCTTATTTCATTTTCGAGCCAGACCGTATCTCGCGGTTGGATACAAGGGCACCAAAGTAGAAGCGAGGCGAGGGTCGAGGGGCGAGATGCAATGTCGCGTCGAGATTACCTCATTCAGTGCCGGTGCGCCCGGGAGCCAATTTCACGCGCCAATTTGAGGTTTTATCATCACTTTTTCCAACGGTCTATATAGACAGCCTATGTATAACCACGGACGGATGCCAAGATCGTTTCGTCTGAGAACATAAAAAAAAACGACCAAGACGTCGAAGGAAAAATAAAAAAATTCTCAATCCCGTAAAAATCTTTCGAAGAATGCCATCACGAGGTTGGAATTCATAAAAAAAAGTGTAACGAATGAACATTTATCAATTTTTATCAGCCTTTATATATTCTACAACGCAACGAAAAGTTTTCTCGGAGACTCTGGGAAGAAAAAAAAACATATTTCACCAGTTATTTCTTGCAAAGAAGACACGATTTGGTGAATGTTTCAGATATTCGATTGAAAATACTGAAACTCAGAACGGGCTGACGTCCGAATTGCGAATCGGAAAAGCCGGCCACGAGGATCGCGGGGAATATGTGTGCGTCGCTCACAATCCTTACGGTCACGATCGAGCGTCGATAAATTTGCTCGTACAGGAGCCACCGAATTTTCCGCGCAATTTGCATATCGCTGACCAGAAGAGTCGGTCGATGAAGCTTGCCTGGTCCTCACCGACGAGCATCGCAGATCCGTTCAACGCCGACATTCCGATCACGAAATACATCGTTCAGTACAAAGAAGCTCGAGGTATGATTTTTATTATCATCTCACAATAATCACAATAATCACACGAATTAAAATCATTTTCGTTTCTCCATAGATTCCATATCTAAAAAAATAAATAAACAAATCATCTCGTATTTGAAATCTCGCGAACAGAATTTTTTTTCGTTTTCTCTCCGTTTCGTTCCTCCCGCACTTTTCGTCACATTTATCGCATAAATCCAACTTCATCCTCGCGAAACGCAGACGAAAGAGAACGGAAGACAATAAGGAAAGTCAGGAACAGATATGCGTTTATTCTCGCGAGTTTTCTCTCTGATATTTTTTAGTTAGTTAACCCTCCGAGTGCGACAATTAAAAAAGATTTTTATAGCATTAACTTTAGCGAATTTTCTCGTTAGGAATATAAAGATAAGGAAGCAGGCAATGTTTATTAATTTATCTCTGAATATAGCTATCGAGGAATAATTTTTTAGTCTGGAAAGGACGAAGCGTTGTGTGGAAAAAGCTATTTAAATATTTGACTGGAAAAATTTCCTGTAGTTATTTTATTCGTGCGAGAATAATGGAAATTGCAGCGAAATTTTCAGCCCTGTCAGGCAGTCTCGTCAGCGGTTCCAGCCAAAGTTCGCGATCTCTCGTTAGAGGAAACCCCGAGAAGAAGGGTATCAGCCTTCACCGGTTTCCTGCCCCTTGACGTTTGCACACAAGCTCTTTCGGAAACATTTCCCTTCTCTCCCCTAAGTACATAAATGTAAAACCAAATTCCTCGAGTAGTGTCGGGGTCGCGTTCGCAAATGCACTTGCACATATGGGACGTTCCGTGTCAATGAATGTCAAACGACGTCCCATTATCGATAATCATCAATTCAAATATTCCTATGGCAATAATAATAGTAAAAATAACATTTTCTTATTGATTTTTACCAAATTGTAAATTTCGATTTATGCTCTGAAATAAATCGAAGAAGGTGACAAAATTCTTCCGAGGTTACTGGAATAATTGAATGAAGAGAAAATTGAATGGAGCGTGAAAAAAGGGGGAAAAGCAGGCCAAGCTTGACAGGGAATGGCCCGTGCATTGTACGGCAGGAGAGGAACGAGGCGCGTTTCGAGGGACCGTAACTTGCGCTCCGTCGTGGAACAAAGGAAATATCGTGCGCCCGAGATAAGATGGAAGAGTGACGTGTATACGTGACGTAATGTAATATGCAGTCGTCGGGACATTCGCGGTGCACAGATCGTTCTCCGGCTGTCCTCCTTTACGTTTCTCCCGCGATTCCGGGATACGCGAGATTGGCGTTAAAGAAATTTTCCACAATACGTGCACGGCCTGATAGAACGCGAACGCGCGTATAAAGTAAACCAATTCTCGTAAAAGCATTCTTCTTCATTTTTTTTTCTTCCCCCCTTATTCTCTTCGCGAATCCGGAAAATGATTGAATCTTCAATCCACGAATTTCGTATCTGTACTTTAAAGGCCAAATCGCGATTCTAATTATCCTCTATAAGTGTTAAATAATGACTAATGATTATTCGCAAAGTTGTGTCGAGGTTGTAAAAGCGTGTGTCTTGTGTGTACCGAAAGATGAGTGGCATGACCACAACATGCAGCAGCAGGTGAACGGGGACAACACGTACGCGCTGGTAACGCAGCTAAAGCCCGCAACGACCTACGACTTTCGGGTATTTGCGGAAAATCATCTAGGAACTTCAGCCCCGAGCGACATACTTCGTGTCAGTATCAATCATGTTTGGCAAAAAAAAAAGAACAGTATAATCATAACCCATGAAAGCTCATCTCATGTAGGTGGGAAAAAAAATAAAACGTTGGGATCGCGATTTAGGATTCTGTTATTCGATCGTGCATTTTTTTAGGCGCAAACGGACGGCGAAGTGCCCGGCGGTGCTCCGAGACACGTGAGCGTCGAGCCGCTCGGACCGCAGCAGCTGAAAATCACGTGGCAACCACCGGATCAATCCACCTGGAACGGCGAGCTTCTCGGATACACGATTCTCTCCACTATTTTGGGGTAATTCGCACGACACTATCTCTCCGCTCGATCAAACATTTATGTCCTTAAAATATCGTAAAATCAATACTTTCCCGTTGCGAAAAAGTGGACAATTCGAGTCAAAATTATCTCTCGTATGAAACAATCGTTCTCAGATCCGCGAAGAGCAATGAAATGAATAATTTTTCGAACAAAAACTCAACATTTGGAAGTTAAATTCCAAAATTTACATTCGACGTAGACTCGACGAGTTTTTGCAAACGACTCGCGAAGTCGTTGAATTTATAAATAGACGTTGATTCTATTGATAAGCCTTTTTTATTGACTTACGTATATTGCAAAAAAATAACAATAGTAAAATTTACTATAAACTGACAATTATACTAATTATTTTAGAATGAAATATATTTTTACACAGTAAAACGAAATAGAACTGGATATCGAGTATAGTTATAGCAAAAGCACAGTTTTTTCTCAGTGTACCGATTGAAAAAGTGGATGGAAAAAAAAATGATTTCGTAGGGGTGAAGAAGCAGCGACGAATACGACGCGAGTCGGCATTACCGGGAACAGTGACGGTTCTTACGAGTACAGGCTCGCCGGGTTACGAAAATACACGCAGTACAGCATAGTCGTAAAAGCGTTCAACAGCAAGGGCGATGGTCCTGGTTCTGACCCTATAATAACGCAAACCTTGGAGTCCGGTACGTATACGTCTCTGTATAGGTTCGATGCAAGATTTAAGCGGGCTCCGTAGTTTACTATCCGGCAGAGTGCTGCCGAGGCAACGCGGATACCTGCGGAATATATTTACTCGGTAAACGATGATCCGGGCTTGCTTCTAAGCCTGTTACTTACCACGGAGGATACAGGCTCGTCTCTCCCTGGAGCTCCGGACAACTTTTGAGGAAGCGCCTGTCAACTTTGGCCTCAACTATTTAACCGCGCTCAATCGATTTCGCGAAACAACTCGCACGCGCTGCTGCAATGATTAACGAACCGGAGTAGGGTCCATAAATGCACAGATACCGATAGAAATTCGCTCCGTTGTTTTCAAAGATGTTTACTCGGTTAACTCTTGTTCCTCGAGCAAATTCCAGTTTGGCCGTGCGCTCCCGCGGGAACGAGCGTGGAACCATAAATTCACGTGGTTTACGAAAATCGATCGGAATTCATGAAGAGTTTACTGTTTTAACGTACATATAGAAAACGAGAAGAAATATGGAAAATGGGAAAACGGTATAAAATAAATTCGCGAAGCCCGCGTGCATCGTCGGAAAAAGTAGCTCGAGGACGGACAACAACTTTTCGTACGGACTAAAACGACCTGTCGTCGACTCGACGGTTCGGCTTGTTTACCGTATATAGTTCTTTATAAAAGCCGGATAGTCAGTTTTTCAGTGGATTCAGCTAACGTCCAAACAAACCCAAACAATCTCTCTGTTTTTACTCTTCTCCTTTCGCAGAGCGAAACTCCATCGCGCTCGAGCCAAATGCATTTTAAATTAACGGGAAATGTTTTTTTTTCCCCGTCGAGTTAATTTATTCTCGGTGTTTTATTTCGCCTTTATTTACCTGACGTTTCATTTATTTTCGCGAAGCTATCGTTTTTCGACCCCCGTTTTTCGCGTTCGCCACTCTCCGCTGCGATTTCTTTCCCCGTCGCACTCCGCTTTTATTTTTTTCCGTTTCCGACAGTTCCAAGCGCGCCGCCGCAAAGTGTCGTTTGCACTGCTCTGACCGGGCAAAATATCCAAGTGACGTGGAAACCACCGCCGAACGACAAAGTTCACGGCGTCGTGCAGGGCTACAAACTTCTCTACGAGCCGACGAACGGCGTCACCGCCGAGATTCATGGCTCGAGAGAGACCAAAATCGCTCATGGACTAAGCACGGTGCTTCACGGCCTCAATCCGTACACGAATTACACGGTCCAGGTCCTGGCCTACACGAGAGCCGGCGAGGGTGTCAGCAGCAATCCGGTTTCTTGCACGACAGAAGAAAATGGTGAGGATCGCTGCATCAAAAATAATCATATCGCTAATGACATTTTTTTATTTTATACTGCTTACTTTTCACTTTATTTTTCACATATCGATTTTTACATACTTTTATTTAATTTATATCCATTTTCAATATGTCAGATTATCGATTTTTTAATGATAGACCGAAACGTTCGATCAAAGTTTTCGTCTTGGCATGATTTTGTATGTGATACGGTCTTGAAAAATATTCTGCTCAACTTAATTTATGATTGTAAGACATCCACCAGTACGTGCTAGATAGACATACTTATCGATTTATGACTACAATTTTGTAAAAATTGATAGCTTTTTATTTAAAAAATGTATACGAACAATTTCATCTCAATTCAAGGACGATTTCACGATGACCCTTTTGATTTTTTTATTTTTCAATATGTTGTTGTCGATGCAAAATAAAGTATCTATGCCATTTTTTAGCCCTCTATCTTGACGCGTACAGAAGTTTCGTAAATTTCTTTAAATATTCATAGATTCTACAATAATTAAAATATCGTAACTTAATAGGATGTTAATTTTTTCTCTTATTTATGTACTTTTTGGAATAAAAATTGAGAATTGAGAAACAAAAAAATGACCCCATATTAAGTTACGATATTTTAACTATTGTAGAAGTATGAATATTTCAAGAAATTTACGAAACTTCTGTATGCGTCAAGAGAGAGGGCTAAAATTGGCATGGATACTTTATTTTGCATCTACAATAACATATTTGAAAATTAAAAATAAAATCTAAAAGGTCATCCTAAAATCGTCGTTGAATTGAGGTGGAATTGCTAATAAATTTCATTATTTTGAGTAAAATGATCATAAAAGATTAGAATTCTTTCCAAAATTTATTACTTTTTTAAAGCACGCACACAAGCAATGATAGCGCGAGATGAAATATGATGGCACTCGGAGGTTTTTCTCCGTACGTTCGGTGATAAAGCGAAAACTGCTGTATTTGCGAGTAATTCGGCAAAGTCGTGTATCCATCGTGATAAAATATAATATACGAAAGTCGCTTGTGTATTTTGCCATTGTAGCGGAATAGGAACAATTTCATCCGGTTGCGGCCTTAGCTCGGATGAAAACATTTGAAACATTTGCATGAAAGGGGAACTATGTTTTCCCTCGTGTCCGGGTGTATTCGCGCGCTGCCGGAAAAAGCGCTCTCGACTTTATGCAGCCGAGAGAGGGAAACGTCTATCGGGAAGGGCGTTTATCATTGCCCTCTTGAAGTTTTCGAACATAAAACGTGTCGACGCTTCGAGAGAATATGCCTTGTCGCCCCGTAGGAGAGCTGGAGGATCGAAGCGCGTATACGAGTTTTCATGTCGCTTTTTACCACTGGCCTTCCCTCACTGTAATCTCGTAATACGAGGCATGCATATTGCGTGTACTAAAAACTATACGCGTAAAAAAACTTGCTCTTTATCATCAAACGAGACTTTTCACCCCGTTGAATCCATTCCCTTTATATTACTGTATCAGACTTCACGCGAGCTGAAAAGGAGCTTTTATTACTTCTGGGATTACTTTTATTCATCGCTTATATATATTCTTTTTTTTTACTCTTCTTTTACGCTCATTATACATTTTCGTTCAATGCGGAATAAAATTTACGTCCAAAAAGGAATTTTATATTTACATTCTGCACTAAGCCTTTTCCTCGCTCTTTCACTTTATTTTATTTTTCTAAACGCGATAGACATTTATCTTGTTTAATTTGAACAGTTCCGGACGCACCGGAGAAAGTAAAGGCGGTAGCGAGCGCCGAGAACTCGGTGGTTATTTCGTGGTTGCCGCCCCGGCGACCAAACGGAATTTTGACAAAGTACACGGTTTACATACGGGCTCTGGACCAGGGCCAGGAAGTGAAGATCATTAAAGGCACCGTCGGTGCTCAGGAGCTTCACTACGACGCGCTCGGTCTCAAGTTACGGGAATCGTACGAGGCTTGGGTCACCGCATCTACGAAAGTTGGTGAAGGGCCGCGCACTTCGTACATCAAACTGCAGCCAAGTGCATCCAGTAAGTTAAAAAAAAACGTACACACCGAGATACAAAAGAATAAAGTACGCAGAGAGAAGAGAAAAACAATAAGCCCGAAGGATTCTCGACGATCCTTCGTTTTTCTTCGTTCTCTCTTTCGTCGATTCCTTCGCATTCCTCTTTTTTCCGCGTGTCTCCGCTCCGGGTTGTCGACTATCGACGAGCTGATTATTGGAAGTCTAGGCTCGTGACTCGACCGCGTAAAAAAAGGGAAAAGAAGAAAAGGAAAAAGGAATAAGACCGAGAGGGGTTAAATCTCTGTCTCGCGTGCTCTGCTCTTCGGTGGTAAAATCTACCGGAAAAATCGATAATCCACTCGTATAAGCCTGGGCATTTGTTCCCTCACTCTCGGTAGGATATACTTCTCCATAGAGATGTTCGACAGAACGATTTATAAAACTTTCATTTTCCTTTCTCGCGGTGTTATACCGTCGAGACTTTAACACGCGCCTCATCATTATTTGCTCTTTTTTTTTCACCGCGAGCGAATCCCACGTGACGTATCGCCGTCATTGACACGAAATTCCTTTTATTCGATCACTGCAATAGCAAAAAGGATGCGTGATCATTTTTCTTCTTTTTCTTCCATTTTTTTTATTCCGTAGAAAATAGATTGAAATCAAACGGCAAAAAGTAATGCGATCGATATATAAGATTGGCCGGAATAATTGGATACCGAATTGAAGATAAGTTTAAGTACAAATCTCATTCCCTCTCGTTTCTCATCCTTATAGACTATTCTACTCTCCTTCCAATTTCCACAGAACATTCGTTGCCAATTAAATCCACGGTCGAATTCTATCTTTCTTGGATCTTATCCAGCATTTTTGGCTCGCGCGCACAATATCTTCTTTCAAATTTTATTCTGATAACGAAAAAATATTATTTTCATCTTCCAGTTTTTTTTTTCATGTGTACAACTATATACGTATTATAATTTTGAACGCAGTTCCTTCTTTTTAATCTTCATAAAATTCAGAGTTACTATTTTTTGATGATTTTCCCCATTTGTTTGTGGCTTTTCAAAGGCCGAGGTCTTTAAAATTGAAACTTTCTGCGGGTTCATATAGATAATGTAGAAATATTCAGTGTTATTCCCGACTGGAACGCACAAGTTAACTCATCTACCATTAACGAGAGAACGAGGGAGAGAGTGAAAGGTATATATGTATAGAGAAAGACATTCGCGGGGCGGAGACCCACTTTCTTATTCCCTCGTTGAGCCCTTGCTCGTTCAGCTGCCGGGACGGAGAAAAGGTAAATACAAAGCGTTAACGAGCAGTCGCACCAGATATAATGGTCCTTTTTTTTATCATTCTCGGTCTGAATTCAAAAGAGTCTTCGCGCTTCGTTTCCGAGCTTCTGTCTTCCGCGTTCTGGAACGTCCTCAGCCTCTCTGTTTTTCCTTCTTTAATCACACAAAAAGAAAGCCCCGAAGCTGGTCTCGTATTATCGCCGAAGAAAAAATAATGCGGACAATCCGTAAATTTTTATCTCCAATTCTAATCTTCATTTGGCGTTATTGTATAAATTATTATCATATTTGCATCGAATGATAGACAAAAATATTCTATTATTTCTCAAACAATAATTCGGCTATTAATTAATAATGAATCGATGAATTTTGCAATTAGTCCCTGCGGCGATAGTATCCTTTGGCGTTCCCATTATAACCCCGTGGCGGACCGATGTTAATCTGGCTTGTCTCTCGGTCGGCGTACCATTGCCGAGCGTCGAATGGCGTCACGGAGATGCGAAATTGCAGAAACATCAGAGGTAAGCTCATTGAAAATCCATCACCAAATTACCTTCATTTTATTTTTATTTCAGATGATAAAATTGATAAATAAATATTTGATATAATACATTTATAATAATAAACATTTTGTAAAATTTAAAATTCTTGATTAAAAATTAATGAAATCTCATTAATGGATTTTTCTCAGATATGACATTGGACCGGACAATACATTGACGATGCGAAACGTCCAGCGAACGCAGGAAGGAAATTACTCGTGCCACGTCAAAAATACTCTGGGTTCCGACGAGATAGTCTACACGCTCCAAGTCCAAGGTAATTTTTTGCAAGTTTTTAACGTTGAAAATGAAACTACGGACGAGCGTGTTCCTCCGTTAATTAATTAGTAACAAATTCCAATATCGAGTTATTCAGGTGATTTAATATGCGAAATAAACGCGGTTTTTAACTCTTGCGTATGCCGGAGAATTGGCTGTACGGATCCGGACAAACGGGAGTAGAATCGAGAGTTTCGACTCGGCACAAAGCTCCTCTAATCGATAAACCTCGGAGCACTTTGCCTTCCGATGTCTGTCTAACTGTTCGTGTATGCGCGGGATAATTGTGCCTTACGATCCGATACTAATTAATTTATACACGAGACCAAGCGAATATTCCAGCATCGAAAAATCAATCGAGCCTCTTTTATCAGTTAAACCAAAAAAGACGACTTTTTTTCAATTAAGTCTAAAAGACGAGCTTTCGAGAAGATTAACTTTGTTTTATTCTCATCGAGTTCTAACGCACGATACTTTTTTTTTGGATTCTGTACGAATTCTTGTGTTTGGTGATCGCCAAAAGAATCTATCGAGCTCATTGGTCTGGAAGTCCGTCCAGGGAAGAGGAATCCTCGTCGAATATCTTTCCTGAGTAACTTAGATTACGAAAGTTTCGTCGAGTCAGTCACGCGCGACATCGCGACAATGATGAACAGGAAAATTTAATATGTATGTACCGTACAAGGGAAAACTATGTCTGTACATGCAGATTCGAGATTGTCTCAGGTACTGTGACGGATTTCGCTGCCGAAACTAACGGACATTGTTCTCGTCTCGAAACATTCTGACACTTTGACGCAAACTTGACCACTTTTAATATACATTCCAAACAGAATAGATACAATTTTAGATATTTGCGAATAATTCGAAAAAACTGATAAAATACTCAAAAAAAATTTGTGAATTCTTTACCCCTTTTGTTTTTTTTCTTTTCTTTCTTTATCTTCAAGACGTGATAACTTTTTAAATAACCGATATATATTAACATAATTCCTGCGCAATTTGCTTCGTGTTTTGCAAAAATCTTTCTTAGTCATCCGCAATAAAATTAATTTCGTCAAGAAAAAGAAAATATGTCATGAAAGGCTCTTTCATACCTGGGGGCTTTGGGGGGTCCTTTTTAGAGCGCGCACTGTGTATCACCATCAAAATTTTATTAAAGTTTGACTGCTACAAGTGTAAGAGGGTATTTTACACTCTCAAAATACGTAATATTTTTTATTTCGACGAAATTTTCGTATATTTTTTAATCACGTATTCTTGGCCCGGCAAATTGTTTTCTGCGGGTAATTACGAATTTTTGTCGTACGGGGAGAAGCGAGAGAGAATGTATGGTCCATATTTGTACGTCGGTAGTTCGGATATTAGAAGGTTAAGAGATCCGATGTGGAGTCTAATTGGGAAAGTTTGTGGGCAAAGTTCCGCCGACCCCGCCGACCCTGCTGGCGACCGGAACGACGATGGACTCTGTGCAGTTGCAATGGAAGCAGGGAGATAACGGGGGTGCCCCGATCAAAGGTTTCGTGCTCGCGTATAGACGGGAGTTCGCTGAATGGGAGGAATTGATGCTCGATCGGCGCGCCAGTACGCATCTACTCGGTGGATTGCAATGCGGGACGAAGTATCAATTCACGCTCGCCGCGTTCAATCGGATCGGGAGCGGGAGCGCCAGTCAGACGGTTACCGCAAAGACAAACGGCTCGAAGCCCCTCGCCCCGGCGAAACAGCATCTCATCAGGATCAACGCCACGTCGGTGCTTCTCGAAATGGCCACTTGGCAAGACGGCGGATGTCCGCTCCTCTACTTGGTCGTCGAGTACAGACGATTGCCCGGTGACTGGCTATTAGGTAAATTTTATTCATTAAACTCGCTCTTTCCCCTCTGGGATAATCAACTTTGTACCTTGCTCCATTTCATCCCTTTTCTTAACTTCTTCGAAGAACGCAGTAATCTCATTGCTCATTCGACATTTTGTAAAAAACACATATACTTGTAAAAATTATTATTAGTAATTATTGTTACCTTGCTCCATTTCATCCCTTTTCTTCACTTCTTCGAAGAATGCAGTAATCTAATTGCTCATTCGAAATTTTATTTAAAAAAAACACATATACTTGTAAAAATTAAACACATACTTGTAAAAATTATTATTAGTAATCATTATTACCTTGCTCCATTTCATCCATTTTCTTCACTTTTTCGAAGAACAATAATCTAATTGCTCATTCGAAATTTTATAAAAAACACATATACTTGTAAAAATTATTATTAGTAATTATTATTACCTTGCTCCATTTCATCCCTTTTCTTAACTTCTTCGAAGAACGCAGTAATCTCATTGCTCATTCGAAATTTTATAAAAAACACATATACTTGTAAAAATTATTATTAGTAATTGTTATCACCTTGCTCCATTTCATCCCTTTTCTTCACTTCTTCGAAGAACAGTAATCTAATTGCTCATTCGAAATTTTATAAAAAACACATATACTTGTAAAAATTATTATTAGTAATTATTATTATACCTTGCTCCATTTCATCCCTTTTCTTAACTTCTTCGAAGAATGCAGTAATCCCACTGCTCATTCGAAATTTTTATAAAAAAACACATATACTTGTAAAAATTATTATCAGTAAGAAAAAAAAAAGTGTAACTTTGAGGAATCAAGAATTTAATCTGCGAATTTAATAATCTTCGAAATAATTCAGTGGAACTCTGAGATGAAAAAGTATGACGATGATGAACGTATTTGTAGTCTCGAACAACGTTTCGCCCCAGTCGAGGTTTCCGATAGTGGACCTGCAGAGCGGAACTAGTTACGAATTGAGGGTAACCGCTTACAACAATGCCGGCTCAACGCAGGCTGAATATTCGTTCAGTACGCTGAGCTCGACGGGAAACACGAGGATTTACGGAAGTCCCCCGCACCCGAGCGAGGACATACCATTGTATCTGGACCCTCAAGTTCTCGCTCCGAGCGTTATATCCATAGTTGCAGTCATTCTCGTTGTCGGAGGTGTTTGCTTTTGCCTCAGAACGCGTAAGTTTACATATCGCACGACCAACCATCTCCGAAATGAAATGAAAAAATAAAAAATAAAAAAAAAACGTATAGTGAAGAGCAAAAATATCAGAGACGATCTTGGCAACCGCGAATTCAAATTATTTCTCGAGAACACTTGACGTTGACGCTCTCTACGATCAGGATTCAGGTTATCAGAAGCGAGAGCTTGAAAAAATATTGTTTATGCACGATAATTAGTCCGGGGAACGCGGGGGCCTCGGGAAGTCGAAAATTTGTCGAGTAATTCTAAATAAACGTGGCAGTGAAGCGAGGACTCGATTTGCATGTAAATTGCTTCTCATTCTCTCGCGAATATAACCAGAGTTTGCATTTCGTATATTCGTTCCCATAAGCATTCGCCTCGGGTGCATGAAATAGGATCATAGAGCAATTAACGAAGTCCTTGTAGCAATCGGCGATAGAAAATGACTCAATTTTAAGGAAAAATAATTGAGCCGAAATAATCCTAATCTTTATTTTAATTTAATCCTTAAAACGCTTTCCATCATTTTACATTTTATCATTTCGCGATTGAAAAAAAACAAATAACAACTTGTTTTTCAAAACGAAATGACAGATCCGGGTCGTATGAGGAATTCGAACGACCCGAATTCGCAGAATCAGGCCGCACTCGATAACAAGCACAACATGGAACAGAGGGAACAGTATTACGCTACTGTGAGAAAACCCGGTACGCAGTCACCCTGCCGTGAGGTGAGCGCACTGGAACGCATACCCGAATATTCCGAAGACATTTATCCGTATGCAACATTCCATCTTCCCGAGCAGGAAAATCTCTCGGCTAATCCCAGTAGACACGCTTATTTCTACGAGAGAAGTGAGACTATGCTCCAAGGTGCTCAGGTAAAGAAAATATATATTGAAAATACACAAACAATTTGCGAGAATAATATTTGAAAAAGTAGCGAGAAATATGTGTCTTTTTTTTTTAATTTGACTAGGCGATGCGATATGCGCTTCGCGCGTGCTAACTTTGGTTAAAGATTGACATTTTGAGAATCTGTCAGTTTTTTTTGTGCAAACTGTCAATTTACATCTATAAATTTGGTTGGAATCATCATCGAAACAAAAAGAAATTTTTGAGAGCCAATCAGAATCTCGGAAGGTCTATTTCATTCTAAACGTGACAGTTCTACTTTATAAATAAGGAAATATTTTTCATTTGATCAAATTTTATTTTGTTAATTTTGTTTTTAGTGCGATGTCGATCAGTACATGAAAGTACGAGGCCGTTCAAGGCGGAAGTCAAAATCGTTCAAATCCGAGTCGGAGGAGTATGACACTCTGGGCTCTGACAGCGACACGGAGGTCGGAACGAGCAGTCGGACCGAATCGTCGAATCACCTGGACGACTCGGGTCCCGCGTCCATAATCGCCCGATCGCCGGGCCCGAATTCTGGACCGCAGCGAGGAAGAGAACAAAGACTGGCCCTCTTTCCAAGACCGGTTCATCATAGTAAGTTAGTATTCGGTCTTTCTGTGTTTGCATCTTCCAATAATACGAAAATAATAGAAAAAGCATTCGATCGGTTGAACTAATTGATAAACAAACGTTCTTTATCGATCCTCCCACTTACTCTCTGTCCCTGGCCCGATTCTCATCCCGTCCAAATCATTCTCTCTTCGTTATTCGACTCTTTTGCAGATGTGCTATACCACACCCACGAATCAAGTACATCAACCGAGCCGTCACCAATTTCTGAGAGAAAAACTTTTCCAAGGCCCGAGAAGCCAAGGTACGTTTCAGAAAAAAAATTTCACTGCTCTGTTCTATTTACGCTTTCAATAATAATTAGAGCACGTAATAATTAATTATTCGCGGCACAAAAAAAAATAGAAAAACAAAAATTTCTTGTATATAAATGAAAAGAAAGGAAACGAAATTATGCGGATAATTAATATTTAAAAGAAACTGTCAAAAATGAAAATAAAAAATGAATTCTTCTGTCTTCTCGTCTCAGTTATTGTCACGATCTTTTCTGATGTGTCGAAGGAGTCGTGGGATGACGCCCGAGATGTCGATCGAGACGGCTCGTGGTTTGACGGTAAATCAAGGATTGCGAGCGGGTTCGAAGTTGTCGGAGGGGGAGGTGCGCGCGTACTCGACGAGTCCGTCGCCCTCGTCGATCGCGACGAGTCGAGGAGTCGGACGGCAGATTGCATCGGGTCTGATGAAGAGTGAGCCCGCGAGTCGCCGATCGGTCGAGTCGCTCTGCCTCCTGGGTGAACAGCCAACAAAAGCCGGAAGAAACTTCTCGCGGCGATACGACGAGTCCTCGGAACGTAACGAGGACTGGGGCAACGAATTGTCGACTCTGGAGCTCAAACCGCCCTCGGGCTTTACCGACGCCTACGAAATGAGCGAGGCCGAGTGCGACATCGACATGAAGCTCAGGTTTCATCGCAAGCGACCTGGCCCCGTCTGCAACTCGTTGTCCAAATCGCCAAAAGACTTTACCATCACTGTCTAAATGTACTCAATGTTCGAGACTTAAGTAAATTTACGAGAAGATTAAATTTTAAAAAACCACGATATTTCATTGTTTATGCTCTAAGATCGAAAAGAAAAATAAATTTAACGATTTAACGACGAAAAGCGAAAAGTTAAAAACAGAAAAAAACAGAAGATATTAACGAAATGTTCGTACAGGACGTAACGAGTGTCTGCGAGCGCTGTCGACGATATTAATGCTCCGTGTACAATAAAGACGTATTTTTTTAATAAACGAATCTTAGCGATGATTATTTGGACAAGCCCCTAATCTCGATTCATATTGTTTCAGGTCGTAAAATAAAATGCAGCAAGGACAAGATCAATAAACAGTTTATTACATCAATTTATGATTACAATAACTCAGTGTGTCATTCTCGACTGCACTGTCACGTTTTCCTCTTGCCATTCGTGATATACAAACTTAAATTTGACGACAACGACGATAACGTTTCGTTGTCGCAGTTTGACTATTTTTTCCTTGTGTTTTATCTCGCTCTCGATTCCATTCGTAAAAAATCCAAATAAATGCGCGCGATTTAAAATCTACGTGGTCCGAAAGAAAGTACTACGATTGTGCATATTTTGAGACATTTGCGGTTCCACATTTTTTTTCCACCATTCTATCCTTCGTAATTTATTATTTCGTACTTTTTGTTTCCACAGTAAAAAAAAGCGATTGCTTGTTCAAATGATAGATGCTTTTGCGACACTTCGCAGAGATTTTTCCTTTCCCCTTTTTCCTTTGAGCGAAGGAGCGAATTTTTTTTTTTTTCACCAGATATCCAATAACCCGATCTTGGTCGACAATCTTTTCATTTTTCTATGCAGTGACGTATACACTGAAAGCCACACGGAGCACTTATAACTCTCTCGTTAACATGTATATTTTCGATACATATTAATTTTTAATATTGTACAGCAACGATTCTCGCGCTGCTCCTCAATACTCTCTCTCTCTCCCCCTCATCTTTTTTAATTTAATTTGCAATATTGAATATTTTTCTGTATTTTAATCTGTTATTAATTTTTTTTCTTTTATTACAAATAATTTTCTATAATTGTAATAATAATAACTTTCTAACGATAAGATTAGCTTCTTTTCTGATTTTTTGTAACCTCTTTCCTCTCTTTGTTGTATCCATCGTATAATTTTTATGTTGGATGCGTTAATGAGTATTTACAATGTCTATGTACAAATACTGATTGGAATGGCAAAAATATTTAGTATTGGGTGTCGTTACGTGCCCACGAGGCGGTTGTTGATTGAATCAAATCGTTAATTGTTTCGGTAAATAATTATCGGCTCTCTCACTCTATCTCTCTATCTCTCTGGCCGCTGAGAGAAAATTCTTTCACCTTTTTAACGAGACCCGGATCGAGGTTCGTCGTTGACTTCTCTCGATTATTTTTTCGCACGTAGAAAACGCATACAAACTCACGATTAAAGTTTAATTTCTCTTTGTCACACGGTGAGAATAATGTAAGGGGAACCAAAAAAAAAATGTTTACGACGATCGATGAATTTATCGTGACTTCGATGTATCGTGAAGAGCCCTAAACCCGTAAATTGAGTTTATCTTTTAAATTACTTCATTTATTTCGTAATATTCCCCAGTTCTCGCGCTTTCAGACTGGAGGAGTCGCGTTGCTCGATCAATGTAAAAAAGGACAGTATAGCTGAAAGGTACGAAAAAATCGTGCGTGCGTGTATATTTATTTATATAATTATATAATCTTGATTCTTTGTCGCTCATTTTTCATTTCCCTCGAAGAACCGAGACAGTCCGGAGGCTCAAAAATTCTCGACATCTCGCGGACGATGTTTCGCGCTTTAATTTATTCTTTTTAATTTTCTCTCTTCTCATTAACTCGTTGGCCTTTTTCTCCAATTTCTCTTTCTTCTCATTAATGATAGCTTAGTCCTTAATTGGTCGGCAAGATATTCGTAAGAAAGACAGATTGAGACAGAGACAAAGAGTGTGCTAAAAAGAGGTCTTGCCGCTTCGTACCGTTTCTTCAAGTCGTGTCTGTCAGCCTTTTTATTCGTTTGCGCGTCAGTGTGTGTATTGTGTGTGTCTGTGTTTTTTTTCTTTCATTCTTTTTCTTCTTCTTCGTATTATTATTTTCATTCTTCTTCTTCATCTTCTTCTTCAACGGGGACGGCTCACGTTTTTTTAATAAACCCACTCCTTTTTTTCTACCCTGATACGTCGATATGACCTATCGCACGTGAGATTTTTCTTTTTTTTTTCTTTAATTTCTCTCGATTCCAAGAATTTTTCATTCCCACATTTTCATCCTTGGAATTGTTCTTTGCCGACTTTACTTCTTTACGACTTTACTCACCGGTCTATCACATTGAGACTACCCGTGTGACGTTTTTGTCTTCCCCCTTTTTTCGCTTCTCTGATTGTAATTACTTCGTCTCGATTGTAATTCGTAATTAATATTATGAATAATTATTTAATCCATTAATTAATACGTCAAACATACAGTTCTAAGGATTTACATTGTTTTCTTCATTTTTCTCTACAATCTAGATACTCTTTTTCTCATCGCTTTCAAATATTCCTCGCTTCTCGTCTCATCTCGAAGCTAATTCGAGGAGAATCTCTTTTTACACGCTTCGCTCACATTTTTGTTTATTTTTTACTTAAAAGGTACACTGACTAGAATCTAGTACGTTTCTCTCGCTCGTGCTTTTTCTCACCCTTGCTCTTCTATACACGTCTAATATTATTTTTATTTCGAGGATTATATATACATATGTATATTTTTAAATTAATTTTCGTTTCGTCATTCGTTAACAATATTTTTAGTAATTTAATCATTGCTGAGGAGATTCAATTTTTAAAAGTCGACTACTGCATAATGGTACAGCATTTCAGTACGTAATCGTACTTATATCGACAATTCTGAATTTGAGAAAAATTTTCAGAATGCAAGCTGCATTAGATATCGTCATTATTTCGAACCTGAGTTCCAAGAGATTGGTAATTAATCGTAGCGCAGAAATCAAAGAACTTGACATGGAAAAATATTCTAAGATATCTTAAGGACTTTTGTTCAATCTCAGACTGGGTGCAATAAAAATGGAGCATTTGGAAAAATGGTTGCGAACCAGTAAAAAATTGTTGGTGTCTTTTTTTCAAACCTTAACCATACACGATGCACTCATTTTATTTATATATGGATTAGAAACTCCAGTTCAATTCGATCGGATTCTATTATCAATTTTCTGCGTTTCACATACTTATTCTACCAATTAAATCTTTTGATGAAGTGGCTAGATGAGAAGAACGAATAATTAGGATGACAATCGGGTCGATTTGACGTGGAATTTCTCGTATATTTAACATTTATGCATATCTATATATTTTTTGTGTGTACAGTACATCTATCATCCAAGTGCATTATTCATCAAACAAGATTTTGTGATTATTTCGTCATTACGTTTCTATGGACCCACGAAAAGCCCACGATTTATATTTTTTAATTGTAGCAGTTGACCATTTATTCAAATTTTTCTCTTCGATCTCGTTCCTTCGTCTCAGTTCGCCTCAAATTTGTAAATTTTAACTCTAATTGATGTCGAACGCACTGGAGGGATATTTCATGATTTTATGTTCCGGAATTTTAATTCGAACTTAATTTTATTCTAAATCACTTCGATGGGATTGTACAGGAAGCCAAAAGTTTTGTGTAATCACGAGATAAAAAGATCGATGAAAGAAAAAATAATTGTAATGATTGGAATGACTTTGAAATAGACGTTTTTTAAAATATTTTCCTGCACAGGAAATTGTGTAGGTTTTATCGCGATTTTATAATACAGGGCGTTTTAAGATTTTACTTTTACTGTTCTATTTTTGCTTGTTCGTTTCTTTTGCTGTATTTTACAATTCACACAGAGCGATTTAGTTTCGATTTGTATACGTATATCTTTTTATCTTTAATTGTAAACAAATAAAGGATTTCAGTCTTTACAGGTATCTTCACGATAGTTCGTCGATGGACAAAGCGTATTACAGTTGTTTCAATCATTATCATTTTTGAAAAATGCAATTCGGCGCGAAAATGTGCGAGCTAACGAGCAATCATTTGATCAGGAAGACGTTTTATTATCATCAACCATTCGGTGTTCGTCGAAAATTTATTTTTGCGACTTGAAAAAAAACCACGTATAGAAATATTCCCGTAAGAAAAGAAAAGTTGTTTTATTTTTCGTAAAAAAATCTTTAAAAAATAATACAAACGTGTCGTCGAAAAAAGCTTTTGAATAAACGGCGAACGTGCTTCGACGAGCTTCGTACAAAAGTTACGAAATTCTGGTTCTTTTATTCGAGATAAAATTTATTTGATTCCTCGGACTCAAAATTGAGACGAAAAAATGTACGAGTTACATTGGCAGTGAATACTTTAGATTAGTAGACGGTAGATAAAAATCGTGGCCGTTAGAAAATAAATCCATTAAGGATTCGCGTAAATAAGAAATAGCGAACTGCAATTTTCTCTTCGGAGTTTCAGTCTGTGTAAAATCGATGTTTCAATTTGGGGTTTCTCGTCTCATCGCTTCAAATCCTTTTCATATCGTCGCGAATATAAGAATCATTGTTCTTTTTTCATTCATTTGCCAATAGTTCGATCTTTTTTTTTCAGAATACGCTGACTCTAAAGGTCCATGCACAACGATCGTTGATCATGAAATAAAACAATAGGAAAAAAAAGTAACACAAAAGTCGAATTATAAAATCCACTCACTCTTATGTACACGCTTTTTTGTCATTCTGACCTACTTGTATCTTCTTTCGTCTCTTTCTCCTCTCTGCCTCACTCGACTAAAAATACACACATTAATACCTAATTCTTTGGCAACTAGGTTCATCAGATGGTCCATAAAATTATTTACAATTAAAATATACATAATTTATATAATATGGATAGATGAAAAATGTTGTTTAATCCTTTTCGAGCTTCACCGTTTACTTTTTTTTGTTTTCATCTTCTATGGACTAGGTGGACGCTTAATCGCCGTTAATTTCATTTTCGGAGTGTCTCCAGTATATTGAGAATTAGCATGTAAGAATGGCGACCGAGTGATGGCTTCGGGATTGCTTGACTCCCGGGAGTTTTATTTTTCAGCGCGCTCGTTTTCACGTGTCTCGTCGATAAATCACACGTCGAATCTGCCGTTGGAGAACACGGCAACGTTTCGATGCTCCTGAAAATCTTCGTAGAAATGAGCGCAGCTCGCTCGGAGGTAAATCGGCCTGGCCGGAAGTTCGTTGCGTCTCACGTAAGACTGAGCGCGCTCAGTCTCCAGTGAAAAGTCCCTCCATCATTGCGGGGCTATTCCGCAATTGGACTCCATGCCTTCGGGGGGAATTCTCATGTTCCCGTTGGTGATGTAGCCGTTCGTGTCGATCGCGATCTGCTCGCCGGCGTAATTTGGATTTCTCAGGGGAATCGTCGATCCGTCGGTCAATATGTGCTCGTCGTAGTCCGCACAACCGTCGATCGTCGTGCAACCCCGCTCGGCGTTTATGCTGTTCATGCGATTCGAAATCGCGTATTCTTGCGCGTAGTCCGGCTCGTTCGTTCCCGTGTACTCTCGAATCGTCCCCATCTTCGTTCCGTAATCCACCCCTACCCGGTGCAAACTCTCGTTCGTTTCGTTACCGCAGTTCACGTGGCCGTTCGCCATTATATAGAGATCCGGCTCAACTCGCGTTTTTGACGACAGAATTGCCTCCAGGCATTGATAAATTAAAGCGTAATCCTCCTAAAAAATGAAGAAAAAAAAGTAATCATTTTTTCAACTTCTTCAGAGAATTGTTTGAATACTATTTTCCGAATTAATAATTTTCTACGGTTTTGCGTTGAAGAACTATTCGCTTGTTTTTCGAGTGCTTTTTTGTATAGTTAAGGTTGTTGTGGGATGAAATATTTTTGATAAGATTTTAATAAAAAATTGCATAGACATTCTTTGACGCAATATATGCATGTGTGGACCAATTTTTAGGACGATTTACAGTACGAAAGTCGAGATATTTATTGGTAAAATTCACTATTTTCGGTACTCGGCCATAAGAGCACGTGTTAAATATTGCAATTTTCAACATTAAATATCTCAACTTTTACACTGTGAAGCCTTACGAAATTTGGCATGGATCTTTGTATAACATCAAAGAATGTTTCCTTAATTTTTTACAAAATCCAATCAAATTTTCTTTAGACATTTTTGCAATCATATAACAAGCACAATTGACCTTGGACGATTTTGTAATTCGAGTATGTTTGTCAATTTGCGACAACTTTTCTTGATGAACTTTTACTCGAAAACCACTTTTTACCTGAGAAAAATTGAGTAGCAACTTTTCGATTTAACTTTCACCCCACAACAAACTTAAAAGAAGAGACAATTTTACCTTCGATCTTATGATACCGGGTCTCTTCATGTACATCAACTTTGCGAACATATAAATATCGGCAGACTTTTCAAATTCCAGCTGCTTCATCAGGGTTGTCATTAAAATAAATAGACCAGCTTCTATTCCACCGAATCTGAAATAAATTTAATTTGAAGGGTCATTACATAAATACTTTGTGAAGTCTTCTTAGAATTATTTTGCTAGAATATTTTTCCCACCTGTCCATCACGACGATAGGGCCGTTCTGATAATCCCTATGAAAGTCTTGAATAATATCGACGAAAGCTTTGGGATTGTTGTTGTGAGGCCAGAGACCGGACTGTGTAACAGGACCCTGAACGATTCTCGCACTGAGCTCGTAATCGTCTTGCAACGACCTGACGACGATCTCACGAAGAACAACTCCACTCACGGTCTTTTTAACTCCGCAGAGGTGAACACGGAAATTGTCCGTGCTCAGAACTTCTCCATCGCTTGGCCAAAATTCTGGATATTCCTGAAAGCGAACATTTTCATTAATTATATAAATTTTTAAAATGAAAATGCAATACGTATGTATATTTAAAAATTTTTTAGAACCAATTAAAAAGAATCATTGACTAACCTCATCGCATTGTGTCAACATAACGATTGTTTTTGCGTTGTGATCCCACATCATTTGCCAAAATTCTTTTATCGTATTTTTCAGTGGATGCTGCGTCACGATAAATTCACGATTTCTCTGAAAACCTAAACATAATACGCATATTTTATAAGTACAGTGATTTTTTGTGTTTATTTTTGATTCATTATTTATTTGCGGGATAAAAATATTACCTGGAAACCACGTCGCGTTGATATAATCACTACCGTCTATTCCGGCCTTTGGTGTCAAATGAACCCTCGCGGTCTCGATAGGCACAATCTCTTGATTACGATTTTTAGTCACGTTGCACGGCTTCGTGGCCGAGACGAGGTTGAAATCCTTCGGTTTCCACGCCGTCACGAGCTGCAATCGTAGAAAATAAAAATATTTTGTCAATAATTCACTTTGATCGTTAAAAAAGATAAAAAATCCTTTTTTTTTGCCAATTAAGAAATATTTCACCTTGTACTGAGCCTCGAGACTGTTCCACGGATCAGTTTTCGTGTTCGAGGACAAAAGCATTTCTTGTACATGCTGCAGTAAATTATCAGCAGGTATGTTGGTCTCTCCGCTCTCTATCGCTTCTTGGAGCGCGTCGTGAATGAAAATGTATTGCTCCTCGGTTTGCACCAAGGAATAACGTTGCGTGCGTATGTGCTTGAGAAAACCGAAGACGTTTATCTCGTTTTTGCTCTTTGCCTGCTTCAGCATCGCGTCAATGACGATGTAAGCTCCCGTACGTCCGACTCCGGCACTGATTATTTATATCATTAATATTAATTAACTTAAATTACCATCAATGTGATTTTACAAATATTGAAAATAAACATTTGTACATATAAATTGAAACGAAAAAAAATTTTATTCAGAGTTCGAAATTGTTTATGGAGTGATTTTTCTATGAACCTGCAATGGACGATGATTGGCCCAGCTGCCGGCGGGTTTGCGCTCGATGATTTGCGAATGAAGCTCAAAACCGGAAGCGGATGATCGGGAACGCCGTGATCAGGCCATCCAGTGTAGTGATACTGATAGACGGTTCTCTCGCCCACGTTGACACCGTTCTTTTTCTTCTTTATCTGCTTCAATTCACAATTGCACTGACGGTTAAATTTCAATTGAGAAATATATTCATCTCGAATTCATTTATTCGGAAAAAGAATACCTTTAGGTGTCGAATGTGCAACGTTCGAATTGTGTACGTTGCCATGACATCCTCTCGCAGAAGCGCCACCTGAATGTGACCGTAAGTCTCGGTTCCCTCTTTAGGCCAGTACATATCACATTTCGGCTGAAATTCATATTTTTCAAAATCGATATAAAGTCCATTTTACAATTTTACAAAATACTTTTGATTGATTTTCTTCGGATATTATAGTTTGGACTTACTCGTCCGCGTTCGACGAGATTCGTAATCATAACGATGATGGAGACACGCTGCTCCCAGACCATTTGCCAGAAGTTGTCGATCGTTGATGGCAAAGGCCCCTGCGTGCCGATGTAAGCGCGCGATCTTTGCCAGCCGTCGATATAATTCGCGTTTATGTAATCCTGTCCCTTGTTCGGCGAACCGCCCGCGCAAGACAGAAGTCTGACGCGAGAGTGATCGTCTGCGAAGATAAATAAAGATAAAAAAAATTGAGCGATTGAACGTTTAGTGCGAAAAGTTTCGAATTAGACGAAAATAAACTGGTGAGACGTAGATCCAAAGTCTATACGGAGTTTTTATCGTTACATAGCTAGTTAAAAATTCATTAGTCGATAGGAATTCTTTTTTTGTTGGGTATAATAAATTCTTTTGATTTTCTTACATGCAATAATATTTCCATAACGATTCTTCGACTGATTCTCGGCGTGTTTGGAATTGTCGGCGAGATAGAGCTCCGTTTCTTGCGGAAAGAGCTCGAATTCCTTGCTGAAGCCAATGTCACCGTCCGCGTGAAGCGCGGCTACGTGCTGGACAAATCTTTGCACCGCGACCGCGGTTCTCTCGCCATCTTGCTTGCTATTTTCCCATTCTTGGAGAGTCGGCACGTTTCTCGGCGGATAATCGAGGAAACAGTAAGTCGTTTGAAAGCATTTCCTGAAAACACGCCTGACAGGCGGTCTAATTAGATTACCAAATTACTAAAATAAATAAACGATGTAACAATGCAAAAAAAGTACACGAAGACGAAATTGAATATTTGTCGTCTTTATAAGATTTTAGTTTCGTGAAGATTGTGTAAGAGTCGAAGAATGTATTCTCCTGTCGCGAATACTCCTGCTTTATCTGCCAGTAGCGAATAGAAAAGCGAGCATTATTCAATCAGTTAAAAAAAAATTGATAAAAATTATATTTGCTTAGCTGCGGTGTGCGTGTCACGGTTATGTATTTTTCTTCTCTTCCCGTTTTGTTTTATATCTTATCGTGAGGGTTCACTGGACGGGGCACCGAATCTAATTCTTTACCAAATGTTCTACGTAGTAAAGAAAAAACTCGTTAGTCGAAAGAACGGTCTGGGGAATTTTTTTCCACGAAATACCAAGTATCACAAGAATGAAAATAAAAATCGATTAGCGCGAGAGAAATATTGACTAGAAAAATTATCGTATAATTGATGGTGACGATACCACGTTTCTCACATTTCATATCTAACGTTCTTTCGATTTTTTTTTCTCTACATGATGATCATTTTTGCTCATTTTTTTTATTACGTAAAACACACTGGGTTCTTACGAAATGGCAAGTTTCGCGTTGTCGAGGAGAGATCGCGAGTTCGAGGATGTTCCGTCGAGTCTTCTCATGATGCCCGAACGTTGGCGAGGACTCGTAGAGAAGCGATGAGAGCGGAGAGTAAACTGGGAAGAAAAATGATCGAGCGACGAAAATTCTACGAGCGTGCGTAATGAAATAGTCGCTCTTATCGAAGCGTTAGACCCAACGATTCGTCAAGTCTCCGCGACGTTATCTCTCCTCGGCGAGCGTGATAAGAAACACTGTCAATTGGGTAGGTCAGTATATATATATAAATGTACAAGAAACGATGAGGCTCTCTACTTTATATTCGATTCACCAACGCGTCGAATCTTATCGTTATCGCCTCAGCAATAGTCTCTTCTGAAATGTCCGAGAATCCCGAGTTTCTTTTTTAATTTTTACCCCCGACTTTATCCTTATCATAACGGGTGTGCTCCGGTAAACTTGCGCACTTATTCCGACACTTTTATATCTCGTAATCTCAAGGAAACAAATATAAGAGCTCTCGTCACGGTTTAACTTCGGGACGAAGAGAATTCTCACTCGCGGACTGTTTTTCGCGTATACAAAAAAAGTTTTTGCTCGATTTTTCTAGGAAGAATGAAAGAAATTGAGGTAAATGGGGAAAAACAGTGTCAATGGGGGAAAAAATTAAATGATGTCGGAACGGATCTCACCTCCATAAAATTAATGCAGCGAGTGCGAGCATAACCGCGAAGCAGGCGCAAATCATTCCGGCAATGACACCAGCGCTCAATTCTTCGTTGCTCCGGTGCATCAGCGGTGGCGTCTTGTCACAGTTTCTCGCCACCAATTGTGTTCCCGGTGCGCTGTAATTTCCGCGTATTATCAGATGTCGTTTCAACGTGCTTTTCGTCGCGCCTGCGACCATCACTTCGTACACCGTGTTCATCGTCAGATTCGGTATCGTTATCTGAAAAATAACAAATAGATGAAACAATTTAAAAACGTTGAACAACATTTATCGTTGAATCTTTAATTTAATCTGTAATTACACTTTTAAAAAGAATTCTCAGTTTATATCGATAATTTTATTTGGCACTTTTTTGATATTTCAATTTATTTTGTGATTTTATCGATCGACAAATGCTTACCCCACTGTTGAGATGTTCCACATTAGCTGGAATTTCCAACTCCTCGTAGTCCTTGCTGTTCTCGTTACGATACATTATGTAATAATAATCGATGGAGTTCCAAAATTTCTCGGGCCTTGCCCAGTAGAGATAAATAGCATCGTGTGCCTGGCACGTTAAATTGAGAATAACAGGAGCGCTCGGTCCCGATACGTCAGTCTTTTGGATAATGTGCTCGGATGGTTCACCCTCGTTCTTTCGCGTGTGCGCTTTCACCCATATCTTATACTCCGTAAATGGCACTAAAATATGTCAAGAGAATAATAATTGACTGTATGCAACTGATATTGAAAGTATTAGAAAAAATGTCATTTATCGCCTTTAGCGTTTATCTTAGTAGGCGATTAATTAAAATTTTATTTAATTCAATATTTTTTTATTTCAATTTTTTAGACATTCTTCTAGTCTTGACTTAATTGCAATTAAGATACTCACAGAGATGATTAAGGACGAATTCAATAATGGGATGATTGGGCTCGTTCGTCTTGTGCGTCTCGACATCCGTGAAGTTGGAATGCATGAAGTAAATTCTGTATCCTTCTATGGCACCGTTCGCATTATCGGGCTCCGACCATGATAATTCGATGGCCGTGGAATTAACGCCATGGGCAGTGAGATTGAGCGGTTTGCTGGGCACTGCAGCCAAGAAACAGATAAATTAATCGTCATCCGACAAATCAATGGTCAATGAAATGCCTGTACGAATGAAAATATATATCCGTGGAACGGAGAAAAAATATCCGAGGTCTTCGTTAGTTTCATTCTCGTCGCCTTGAATATAACCTACGAGATTTTTTTCTTTTTTCCCCATCTGTTTTTTCACAGTTTCAATGTTTCGAAACGCGGGGAGGGGAAGAACGACATTTCGGCCAAGGATCTTGGAGCTCGCGAGAGTTCGGAAGACGCGCAGAGCGTGAATAGAATTTTTTTCCTCGCGATGCAGGCTCTCGCCTTTGATCTCTCGCGTGTTTTCGTGTTTTCATCCTTGCCGTCGGAAGTTTGTGCCAGGCACGGCAATTTTGAGAACACGGGACAAAAAGCGCAAGGCTCTTCGTAAAGGCCCAAAGGCCTTTGTGAATGGAGACTCGATCTCGAGGCGTGCGCGCATTTCTCTCTCGTGAATGAGCCTCCTTTCCTATTTTCCTCCGTCCACCTTTCCTCGACCGAGATTCTACGCTGAAATTTTAAAACGCTCTCTCGTTTATATTCCTCGACGCTATTTCGTACAGCCGCATTAGCGTCGACCCGAGCGAACTAATGATTGTCTGACTTTGTGTATTGTTCTCGTGACTCATTAATGACCAGGGTCGTTGCCTCTGAGTGAAACTTCAGTGCCGGGACAGCTATATATTTCGCGTGAAAAAAAGTGAAAAAGCTCGAGACGTTTTTTGTTCAACGTTATATTACTCCCGATTATTTTCTCCACGTGAGGGCATGAGAAAGTTTTCGTGAAAACGTTGCCTCGTCGATTTTTTATTCTTACGTGCCTTAATAAAACGTCTTCCTGCACGGATTTTAAAAAAATTCGCATTCTGCAGTAATTTAGATTCGCAGTTGAGAAACACGAGCGATGAGCTCGTGAATTATTAATAGGATTCAGTCTAGACCCTAATTCACACGTCTTTTTGGGGATCGTCCCTTTCTTCGTTAATTTTTTTTTTCAGTTCGGAGAATAAAAAAGCCCCTGCATGACCGTGAGAAAGTGTCGTCAATTGCTTCATTTCCTATACGTCATATTCACACATGCTCCGGGCTGGTGCACACAGAAAAAATTGGGAGATCCGAGTTTAGAAAGAGGCTTGAATTATTCCGAGTGGATATATCCGAAAGAATTTTTATTTTCGAGGCCCCTATATAGGTATCTTTATTTCCACACTACAATTAGATAATAAAAATAATTTATGCGATAGGATACATAAATTGTCTTACGGTGGCCGCCGCGAAAAAAAAATAGAGGTAATAGGAAATTCTGGTCTGCGCACATGTCACAAGGCCAACTGGACTTTATAGCACGTGCTCGCAAGCAGCATTGAAATTAAACATGTGCGTCGCGAGTGCTAAGAATGTCGTACAGTTCTCGCCAAAAATGACGAATGTTATTTTTTCTTCCAACCGAGCGATTACCCATTTTTATGGGCACTAAAAAAAATGACTGTCCTCGTAAATCGTCGCGACGTGAGCGATCTTAAAATTCACAATTTATGCTTTTTTTAACCATGCATTTCTCGGACGACGATTACGAGATTTGTATGACTATATGTGCGACTCGTGGACTCGGGGAAAAATGGAGAGAAAGTGAAACTCGTTAAATTTCTACCATACCTATTTGTAATTTTGTTTTATTACAGTTTTCAGCATGAATCTCTACAGTTCTCTACCATTATTTCTAATTATTGGAGATTTCAGATACGAGGCATTAATTTTCGAACGAGGCGGGCATCGAGCCACTCCCTTCCACCTGATGACAATATAATGGTTTCTCCATCGATTAGTCATTTGATGAGTAAAAAAATCAAAGTACAAATATCGAAATGATGAAAAATGTGTTTACGGTCGAATTGTTACGTAAAACACTGTTATGTGCTCTCCTGACGAAATTTTTATCCGGATTGTACAATTTTGAGATAAAATAAAACTGAAAAAATGTGTCAGAGGGTAGAAAAAATTTTGTATCGTATTTATACACGAAGATAGAGACACGATCGCGTGTATTTCGGTGAGCGTTAACGCAGAATGACGTTATAATGAAACATGAATATGGATCAGTGCGAGTGTGAGTGCAGTACGTTGCGAGAGGGAAGAGAATTGAAGCTCGTTGAGTTCATTGAAATCCCCTGCGTGCATTCGTAAAATGTACGTGAGCGTTTTTTTTAATTTTTCTGTCTCAATTTCTCACTCGAAGTAATTCTAAAAATTCTATACCTTATTTTAAACTATTTAAAAAAATTGATTAAAAAAATATGATTTTTTTCGACTATATTTTTTTTAATATTCAAAGTGTTTACCTATGTTGAAATCGGTGTCATTGTCGAGTATCGAGTATCCGAACGTCGTCGTCTCGTCGTGATATTTCTGAGACTCGACGGTGGTCGCGCCGAAAACGAAGAGTATTGTCAAAAAGACAAACAATTTTTTATCGCTCGTCGAAGCCGTTATTTTTCCGCCATTTTGAGGAGCAGCATTCATTCTCGGAAACGACATTTCACCCCGTTCACCTTTTTCACCGGCACTCTCGGCCCCACCTCAAAACCCTTTTAGTCGTCTCGAGGCCCCCTCCCGAGCCCCGCTCGCGAAAAACGTCACGAATCGCGCTCCGTACGCAAAATGCGCAAGGGTTCCGAAAGACCCGTTTTTCCCTCTCTTTCAGCCGCTCAGTCTCGTAAATTCACACATACTTGAAGCAGCTGGTTTCCTCTTTTCTTCTCTCTCTCTCTCGCTCTGTCTCTCTCCGGCTTTTATTTCTTCTCGAGTGCTTCTCGCTTCGACGCACCGGATATATTCACCATCCACTGATACATACGTCGTCGTCAATGTGCAAGGATTTTCTCAATTGCGAGAGCACTCCCTCGAGATATTGCGGAAACACATTTCGCTGCATCGCGCATTCACCTCCATCTACGACTGTACACGAACACACTAAATCCCCACGAAAATGTGCACGTACGTATGTCACACGTACGTAGACATTTTCGCACACCTTTCTCCACGTTCGCGATGCAGGAGAACGTACACTTTTCGCGAGAACGTTACGCGTAGCAACCTGACTCTTTCGCGGGATGAAAATGCGCCGCTTTTTTCGAGACACAGAAACAAAATAAACAGAAGCAAAGAGAAATTGGGATGGTGGTATTTGAAAGAAATATTTTTGGGTTCTTTTGAGATTTTTTTCTTTTTTACGGATTTTCTATCTGCTTTTTTTGTCGATTTGTCTTTGCGAATTTGAGTTCGGGTGGACGGGAGAAGCGATTATGAGCTCGTAGGGATCCCTCGATCGCTTCCTGTGTCCTCATTGACCCAAAGTGTTGGGTGCACTGCTGGATTCACTCAGCGGTTGCTGTGCGCCGAACAGCTCTCTTCTCTACCACACACGTACAGAGTGTACGTTCCAGTGCGTATTAAATCGACAACGATGATGTTCGCGATCTCTTCTCTCTTTCTCTATATTTTCGTTTCTATCTTCATCTCTCTTTATCTCTCATCAATTATATTTATACAGGCTTTGATCGCCGTAAGAAATGGGTGGAGCAATTTTGGGCATCGAATTATTTTTCAATCGTTCCATAAATAGCATCTTGGCCGCCAAATCGAATTAAGAATGATTAATTTGAGATTGAAATACAAATTGTACACACAGAGATGATATTCATTAAATAATAATCACATTTTGAAGCAAAAATAATATTTTGGAGTAAATATTGCGCTTTGGAATAAAAATTACATTTTGGAGCAAAAATTTAATACTGGTGCCTATTTTAAGCTTGGTGAAATTTAATTTTGTGCAAGAACTCGAGGTTCAAACGCCGACGTATCGGAGATCGATCAGCGGAAGTATTTAAATGAAGGGAAAAAGGAGAATCAGAGCTGTGTGCTTGACCGGTTTTTGTGTCGATTTTCTGTGTCGCTCTTTGGCAGTCGCGAAGCTGCAGGCAAAAGCTGTATCTGGGCTCTCGTTCGATTTCTCGTATATTTTCTCTCTCCCGCTTATCTACTTCTCTTTCTCTTCAGCAATACTTCTCAGTTTTCATGTCCAGAACGTCTCCAATCGTTGTTTTATTTTCTCCACTCGTCCTGTACCACTTCCGCGCCAGTGCCGTCGTCCTACACACTAATCTTTTCGCCGATACGCGATAAATTGCAACTCCGCTAACACCAATAACGACTCATCTCCGCTGGGATCGGCCAGAAATTTCTTACCGTTCGGGGTCACCGATAACCTCACATACAGACATTAATTCCAGAACAAACGTACGAATCGCTAATGAATTCTTCAAACGGTGAAGAATCACGAGACGAATAATTTTCAAAAAAAAGAAGAAGTAGAAGAAGATGAAGTAGAAACGGACCCTCCCAAATATTTTCAATTTTTCGTACACGGCAATAAAATTCTCATCGACCGTCGAACGAAGTTTTTAAAAACCGAGGAACGAGCGAGCGCTCGGTACCACGTGTTCGAGACTGTCTGCCGAGACTCTCAACCGTCGAATCTTTGTCTTTTTACTGCAAGAAGATGATGCATGGAGCTCGCACACTCGAAAGCGAGTTTACAAAGAGCGACGTGAGCGAAAGAGAGAGAGAGATATATATATAGATATAGATTTGAGAAACCTCCGCTTGGTAATCGACCGGCGCACAAAGCTCCACAGGCACGTGAACACACACGCTTAATCGCTGGATTCTCCTGTCCTCGTCTGGCTCGTTTCGGAAAAACGGAGCAGACGGGAGAAAGAGAGAGAGGGAGCGAGCAAGCTGACCGTACCCGAGAGAGCTGTCAGAAGCCAGCCTTAGGGTTCTCGACCTGGCCTCCCTTTCTCGTTACGTATATATATATATGCACACTCGTGCACACAGATGCCACCTTTACACACTGACATTTCCCTCGTACGTGTCTCCAGATCTGTTTTTCTCTTACCACGACCACCCCCCACCCCGTATCTCTATCTATCTAGCTATCTATCTCTCTTTCTTCGTTTCCTTTTTTTTTCCTTTCTGTTATTCTCGAGCCCGGTGTTTTCAGGCCCGGTCCCCATAGCTCCAGCCGGGGTAAAAGTTCGACGAGTTCGGGAAAACAGAAACCTCGTGAAAATATAACCGGGCGGGGTAGTACGAAATTTCGAGGGATCGATCCGACCGGGAGCATCACTGGTGGCTCACGCTCTCACTCATTTTGCTCTCCCGTGTTTTGTATCTTTATTTCTTATGGTGAATTAATTTACGCACTATCTCACCGCGAGATTGTCGCTGTGAATTCACGAACTCACGTTGGCGCGTTCACGCACGAGATTTCCGACGCTCATAGCCCTCCGTAAAACCTCGTTGAGGCCTGAGTCAACGAGTGTCCTCCTCTCTTTGTTTAAATCTCCTCGCCGGGGCTTCGCCCCCGCACGAACTTGTTCATTCGCTCGCGCGTTTTCACGTTCCTCACGAATGTTTCTCGCACGCTCCGGGCGAGAGAAACAAGGACGCTAATTATTAACTCTCCCGCACGGAATTATCATATTCTCGGCACTAGACACGATCGCTCCGTTTTTTTTTTCTTTTTTTTTTCAAACACGGGCCTCGGGCATACGCGTCTCTCGCGCGGATCGCGGAGCTGCGCGACTTTCCGTTTGCGCTGCGTTTCGACGGGAGAAAAACGACTCGTTTTTCTTTCCGTCGCACGTTTGCTCCCTATCTTCCTCGTCCCTCTCCGTTTAATTTTTTTCTTTCTTTATATATTGTCGCGTGTGTACCGTGTATCGCGCGTGTGCGTGCGCACGGTAGTCCCGCGCGAAACCCGCTCGGACAATGACAGCGTTCGTTACACGCCGAGGAACGAAACCCGTGGAGGGGACCGAGTGGACCGAGTCTGCCCTCGAGAGCGACGAAGAACGACGAAATAATCCCCTCCCTGCCCCGACGAGGATTCCAGTGACGTATCAAGTTATTCCAAGAGCCCAACATCGTGGCATATCGCCGTTTCTCAACAATAATCAACGCGAGATATTCCAACTTTCCCCGTTTTCCTCTCTCTCATTCTTCTCACGGCGGTTTTCATCACCTCGGGGACGCAAACGCGATAAACGATTGCCTCGAACGTGACGATCATTCGTTTTCGGAGCTCATCGCTCAAAAATATATACATCTATGGTTTCTTTTTCTCTTCTGTTTATTCCCGTTTTGCATGTCGCGCGTTTGCGCCGAGGCGTGAGGTTTCGCCGATCGATACACGACACGAAGACTGTTTTAAATTTTTCTCCAATCGCGAAAATCAAAAATCTCCAATCGCTATTTTCTTTTTCCTTCATTATATTCTTCGTATAGGTCTCTATTTTTTTTTCTCTTCAACCGCTCCATTTTGATAAATTATTGTATAGGTCGTAAATTAAAATGCAGATGTTACCGTTCGCCGAGAAGGAAACGCCGCTGCTGTTTGTTCCCTCGTTAGAGAAAGGATACGAGGCTTCGCAGATACGAATGCTCGTGGGAATGAAGGAGAGAAATAGAGAAAGAGAGGGAAATTCTCCTCAGGATAGTATGTGCGTGCTCAAGGGCCATGAGTTTTGAAATTGAGGGAAAAGAATAAATATCAAATTGGAGCCAACTCGCTTTCTAGTCCGGTTGAGACAAGGTCGGAGTACTCGATGCGTATAATTGCAAATTAAACACGTTTTTCCGTCTCGTATACGAAAGACAAAGGATACTAAAGAATCCGAGATTTGAAAATTCATGTGAGACACGCGAGCGAGAGTCATAACTTTTTTTTCTTTTTCCACTAATGACAAAAGAATATTTTCTGAGATATCTGAATAATGATCGTTGAAAAGTCTGAGGAAAACCGCATATTGCTTCTAAATGGAGTATTCTCAGTAAAATGTCAATACTTCATTCATGGAAGCAGTAGTCATTCAAATTTATCTTTTCAAATGATAAGGAGAAAGCTATTGGATCGATTGTAGTTACATTGCCGAGGGTCGGAACGATCGTTTACTACCTTACTTTATATAGCTAATAACAGTTCGCGAGGTTATCAACCGTTGAAGCGGTAGGAATTTGTTCCTACCGACGGAGTATTCAACTTGTTCGTTTGAAATACAGGCCACGAGAGGGCAGCACTTTCGAAGGAAACAAGACGCGTGAAATTTGAATGAAAAGAACGACTCACCCCCTTCGTCAGTCATAACGATCACCGAGGCGTTTGGTCCCGTTCCTTCAGGATTGAAGACGGCCAGCGAGACCGAATACTGAGTAAAAGTATCCAAATTTTGTATAATATGTTTCTGAAAAAAAAACAAATGAATATTTAATAAAATTATTTCAACAGTTTCGTTCTAACAATGAAGGAGAAAAAAAAATTAATAAAAGTCTTGTGGAAAATAATTTTCTCCGGGATGAAAAATCACCAGAAAGTGATATTTAATAACGTTATTTTCATTGCTTTATTTCGATAAAGAAAAATGTCGACTTAATGACGATATTCGCGTCGAGATAAAGCATGAGAGTGAAAGGAAAAGAAATTACGATTATACGACAGGCGCTTATCGTACTGCTCATTTGGGATTTATGCGTTCCGAGGGGACTGCTCACCTCGGTTTTACGATTGCGTATATAAATTTCCTTGATATGCTCGGGTCCCATGTAACGAGGTTTGTATGCGATTCTGTAGCCAAGAAATTCGCCATTCATCGTGTCGAGACTGGGCGGTTTCCACGCTATGAGTATGGACGTTGCGGAGGTGTTGTGTGCAGCGGTGATTACGGGTTTGCCAACTGGAACTGCAAAAACGCGAAATCCACGTGAATTATGAATTTTTAATAAGCGCGCGGAAACTTTCTTTTTTCTCAGCGAGCTCATAGACGCGTATATTCGTAAATTTTTTTTCTATAATGCATTTTACGATCTGCGCGGCAGAGCTAGTGGAATTTCCAAGTTCTGGGCGAGTCGTTAATTCCACTCGTGGACGATATAAAATTCATCGCAGCCTGTTCGAGCCTCATTCTCTGCGCGAGATCGATGAGAATGGCCCGGCCTTTCATATCTGGCTCATAAAGGGCATCAATTGTCAGCGTGATAGCGGCGCGAGAAAAGAAGACTTTGCGAAGAAATCGGTGCTTTATTCCCCCTCCCCGCCCTCCCCGCCCTTTCTTCCAGGTAACTCCGATTAAAAGTTGTCTCGGCAATCGTTTACGACCGGCGCTCTTTTTATGGCCTGTTTCGAACCCCATTAGCGCATTATCGGTGTGGCGTTCTAAACTCCCGGGCGTGAGCGTAGGGGGAGATCCGCGAGGAGGGAAAAATTAATTATCAACAACGTTTGAAACAAAAAAAAAGAAATAACGCATGAGAGGGAGCGAGTGGGACGATCGAAAAGTTGGTCTTGGTTTCAATCGAGCCAATTTTATTAACAAACTTTTCTTGATTAAAGCTGGCCAGGAAACTCGTGGTTCGCGCGTTCATTTGCGACTCCCGGGGATGTTTTTTTCCCGTTGCGATATTCGAATCTGCGGCAGTGGGAACTTTTACCAAAATTACGCGTAAAAAAAGGAGGAGGTAGCGAAACGCGAGCTTTTACACTGATTCGCGCTGGGAGAGAAAAAAAATGGAGGATTGAAGGGGAAAAAAACTCGCGTAGTCGTAATTTGTCGAGAGGTTCGTGAGATTTGGGAGATATAATGTGATTGGCAAATGGAAATCCCCATTGTTTTACGGTGGCTCACCGAAAAACCGAAATCGGAGGAATTTTGACACTGTCCGGAGTGACCATGGCTCATCGCAGCGCGCACGACCAGCGGGTTATTCGTCAATATTGACTGAAGGGAAATGGGTTTTATTGTGCTTCCATCGCATGGACAGGAATCCCGTATACGTACAAGCAAATACGTAGAACAGTACGTTCGGATTCCAGTTCCGGTTAGAAGGGCTGACGCTAACTTTGTAATTTAACGGTGAAAGCGCTCTTTTGATTCGCAACGTTCACGGTTACAGAGCTTTCAGCTCTACACGTCGCATTTTCATAGCCGAAAAGAGAAGAAGAGAGTGCGATCGACATACATTCAAACAGAAAGATATACATGGACGAATGAAAAGAGAAAGATGCGGACACGTAGAAAGAGAAGCAGATATATACATATATTGGGAGGAATTTCATCGAGAATTGTGAAGATACCGTTTGCTCGTGGTATGCGTTCTGTGGCGAGAGATGCGGTACGGTGGTCGCGACTATACCGATTCTAATTCGCGAGGGTTACATGTCCACATTTCCCGGGAGTAAAACAGGATGGGAAAAGAGAGTGGAAAGGGTGAAAAGGGGTGAGGGCGGGAAGAGCAGAGGTCTGTCGAAGCTATTCCCAATAGCTTAACTGAAACCCTGCCCTCCTCTCGCCTCGTCCCTTTTCCACCCCCGCTCGCCGATCAATAGAAGGACTCTGGAGCCAGGAGCGCTTGCATCGCCACGAAACTCCTCCACTCACTTCACTCAACCAGCCACTCTCCCTCTGTCTCTCTCTTTCTCGCTCTCTCTCAGAGAGAGAAGGAGAGAGAGACTTTCTCCCTTTCTGTTTCTCCTATCGCTCTCTTTTCTTATATTTCTTCATCTTCCCCTCCTCCCCCTCGCACCACTTTGATTCTTCTCCATCTATTTCACTTTTTCTCATCTTTGTTCCACCACTTGTTCCCAATTCTCTCCATCCGAGTTTCCTTTTATCCGTTTTCCTGCAATTCTCCCGCGAACCTCCGGGCCGGTATATACATATGTCTGATGGCAAAGTTTGTGCCCGCGAGCCACCGTCCTCCTTTACGGAACGTCTCGCGCTAAATGTGCGCGCAGCGACTCTCGTATTTTCCCTGCACGCGCTAAATACTCGCTAAATAATTTACCGAATGCCACACCTGTCGCTCCGGCAGTGCGAACTTTGGGATTTCCGTCCACTCAAGACTTCTCTCACCTCTCTCGCTTGTTTCACGTTATTTCGCTTTATCTCCTCGCGAACTCTCCATCGCTCTTTTCTCATTCCTCGGGAATCGTAAAAAACTTTTATCGTGAAAGTGTCAAAAAAGAGGTTAGCCAAGAAAATGACGTTTTCGCAAGATTCCAAAGATAAAACAAAATTCATGAAGCCCGAAGCGACGCGACGTTTTAAATATTTTATACGGTATAGAGGCAAAAAAATTGTGAATATAATAATAAAGTGCTGTTAACGCGATATGTGATGTCTTTTAGGAGGGACATCGCGTGTTACAGTGCATGCCATTGGAGTCTCTTAAAAAAAAGAGAGAAAATTCAAGATACAGCCCTTAAATTCAACGAAGCTACTCAAAGTGCAATTTGCTGTAGAGCCTATACAGCCCCATAAACCCCAATGGGCGTAAAAAATATATACATGATACGAATGTGTATATAAATAGGATTGCGAGCGCGCCGGCTCGATCGCACCCTTGTGGACTGGGTCAACGATATGTCTGAAGGGTCACGAACTCCCATTTCTTTCGAAGACCGCGAGAAGATTCTCCCCCTTTCTCCTTTGTACTTTCTTTCTCACTTTTCCCGGTCTGTCCTTCCTTCTCAGCGGAAAGTGTGTTATCGGACGTCTCGGCCACGCGCCTCCACTCGTAAATCTCTATACCCGACGATCGTATTTCCTCTCTCCCTTTTTCATCCTCCTTTCTTCGCAGACCCGGAGTTTCCTCGGGACGCTTTCTTCGCGCCAACGGAATCTTTCTCACAACTTTTTGACGTGAATTTTAAAGATTTCCCGGAGCTTCTCTTCGAAACTCGGTGGACGATCGGAAGAGAAAATCTCGTCGCGGACAGCGGGCAGAGTCGAAGGTTGGAAAAGGATATAAAGAGAAAAGTCTGAAAATTCTCGCAGTATTTACGGCTTCGTCTTCGGCATGCCAAATTCACTCTGACATTCTTAGGACGTTTCCCTTCGAATCGTATCACTCACGCTCAGTTCTCCATCAGGATTAATTTGAAAAAAAATCTTATATTTCAGTTCATATCTTGATTGTTGATTCTCAGACTTCCATGTATATACTCGGGGCTCAGTTTAAAACAAAATTAGCTACGTCACAAAAAGGGAAACTTTGACTTATGATCAAATAAAATATGCAAAAAATACCGTTCCCCACCTTTTATCTCTAATAAAGTTTGCAAGCTGAAAAATCTGAATTCATTTAGACCAATACACACAGACACAAACACATTATATTATAGAAAAAGCAGGAAAGTTTTGTACATTTCTGGTTTTCAGATAAAACATATTATGAATTTTTTACTACTACTTTATAACTTTGTATTATTCAGACTATGTTCATACAATAGACAAATATTGAATAAAAAAGTGCACAAATCTGGTAATATAATACAGAGGGCTTGTCTTTTTTTATCAGCTGCTATTGTCCGTTCGTTATAAAATTCCTGAAAGTCGATTTCAATCCACTTTTTTATGTCAGATTGTGCTAAAATAAATACAGCAGTGTATCCGATTCCAATAATATTGAAAAATTAAACTATAAGCATATTCGTTCTTTTTTTTAATTCACTGATTACCTTCAGTATTTGTAAGAAATGAATGCATTAATCGATTGATGACTGCATTTTCAAATAAAAGCTTAAAAGGCAAAACTTTTAATTAACTCGTTTTTTAATTTTTAATTTATCCTTATTTATAAAATAGAACTGTCACGCTTAGAATGAAATAGACCTTTCGAGATTTTGATTGGATCTCCAAAATTTCATTTTGTTTCCATGGTGATTGTGATCAAATTCATTGATGTAAACTGACAGTTCGTAAAAGATAAACTGACAGATTCACAAAACGTTAATTTTTGACTCTATAGAAGCAAAAGTTAGCACGCGTAAAGCGCGCGTTGTATATCGCTTAGTATACTTTATTTGACAATAAATACTTTCTATTTTCTCTGAGAATAAGAAATCGAGATTTCTCGTTGTTGTTTCGGTAACGAGACATTTCGGTCAGGGGAATTGGAGGCCAAGGACGGAATCTGCCGATTTTACGAAAATTTATCAATCTAAATTCCGTAATGCGCGTAATCTGGGAAAGTCGGGGCGCGGGGATCTTTCTCGCTTTGTTCGTTGGTGAGGGATTAAATAAACACACGCAAGGGTATGTGTATGTATATAAAATACGAGACGGAGATACGTTGGTGAGCGCGAAGCACCGGGGGCGTTGTGGGATTAAAGTGTCAAGTCGAATAGTTTCGTTCTCGTTGATTTTCCTCTCCTCGTGGCCCGCCATTTTTTGTTCCCTCATCCCTTGCTCTTTTTTCCATCTTTCTCTCCGGATCCCGAACAGCCCCATCGGCTGAATCGATTTACAACCGATTTTTTACTCCCCCTTTGTCTTCCTTCGGCGAAGAGGGAAGAGAACCTCTGCAGGCTCTCTCTCTCGCTCGCTCTCTGTTCGCACGAGCCCGAGTTACGCGGACCTATATATCCGCCAAAAAAAATATATATTCGCCAGCGGGTTATTGAAGCTCCAATGCTTCACGCCCACGCATTTTGAGCCAAACGAGGAAAATGGAAGCACTCGATTTTATGCCTTATATTTTATTCGAGCTTCCTTTTATACGAGTCCGAAAATATTCCGAAATATTTTTATGTTCGTTAAAAATTTTAATCCCCTCTGCATTTTTATATATGATCAAACGAATATCGGTAAAAAATATATATAAAGATCTTGTTTCAGGCGTATGGATATCGCGAATAAAAGAATCGCTTTCAACTGAATGGAAACATGAAAAAATAATATGAATAAAAAACATCTTAAATTTCACATTGGTCGAAATTTCTGTGAAATACTAAACAAAAAAAAAAAAATCAAAAACGAGGAAAAATAAATTCTATTTTCTTTGAAAGAATATACCGAAGCGGTATCGAGTCAATTTTTTAGTTATTCTTTAGATCTCTAAAGCATGAGAGATAAATTATTATATATAAACGGAGCGAAATAAAATACGATTTTAATGCCGTTAAAAGTACTGAAAATAGAAGGAAAAACTTGATATCAGAAAGGGGTAAATAAAAGGATAGAGAAAGGTGTACTTTTGTCGCGCGGAACGTTTTGCTGACAGTGGCGAATAAGCTTTATTAATTATTAATATAATCTCGTGGACAATGGGAGAGATAAATTAACGCGAGGTAGGTGTAAATTGTTTCAGATGCTCCGACGCCTCGAACATTTACAAAATGTGCAGAAAGCCATTTCTCCCTCTTCCTTTCGTTTCATCTTCGTTCTGCTTCTTTCTAACCCAGTTTCGTCAGCGCTCTCAGATTGTCCTTTCTTTGCCCTGTGCCGGATAAAAGGTGAAAGGGAGACAGACGAAGAGCAAGAGCCCGAAATCCCTCTGTGCAAGCACAGGGACCATGTCACGTGTGTGAGCTGCTTGAGTTAAGCACACCTGTCCCAGAGTTTTCCAGTACGGTTTCACTGCAATTAGTGTACCTTTAATTCCCAGAAAGCTTATTCCTTTTTTCCCCTCGTTTCATGTATCCCTCGCTTAAACTTTCTATCTCTCTTTCCTTTTTTTTTATTTTTCCATCTGTCTCCCCTCGAATTTGCGTTTTTTTTTCGCGCGCTGAATACCCTCGTACACAAACGCATCGAACCGCGTCACGGGACGAAGCAAAGTTCCTTTACCGAGCCAAATATTTGAATTTATTTTATTTTTCGAGTTTTATTTTTGTGTCCCGAATTTGAATTGTAAAGACTGCTTTTTTCCTCCCTCATTTTGTCTCTCGTGTGTGAATATTTATTTGACGTTTGTGTCTCTGTTTCAGCGAGCGAAGCTCTACATTCGCGTATTCTCCTCTATTTACACACAAAGCTTTCCAGCATCCCCCTTTTCCTTCTCCAATTTTTTTTCGTCTCACTACTCCCTTCGTTCCTTCACCCAGTCACATACAGACTATCTTTTACACGGAGTCAAACCGTTTATTTTACCGAGGTAATAGCGAATGCGCGTGACCCACGTTTTAAAACGTGTTGTCATGCCCGGGAACTGCTGTTCGTGCGCATCTCTAGCACGTACGTATAAATACACACAAGTCGCATGAAAATATAAAAATATATGTGCAACATTAAAAATTTACTCCCGACCTCTCCCCATGGAATCCCTTTAATCGAACCAAGTCTGGAAAATCGTCGTTTTTCCTCCTTAATACCGAAGCTTCAATGTTTATATCTATTGGCATATGGCACACGAATGTTTCCCATTACTAATTTTATTATCAATTTTTTCATAGCACGTAAAATATTGGGGCGATGGATCAATTATATACAGCGGACGAGAGAATAAACAATTTTTTCTTACCTTCACGAAGTGTTGTAATATAATGTGACGTGACACTCGGTGCACTTCTGCCACGTGCATTGACCGCTGATACTCGAAAGCTGTATGACGTGAACGGTGTCAAATTTTCCATGTAGTATTTAGTTTCATTGTTCGGTGTTATTATTTCCTGCTTCTCGTCCCAAGGTCCATTTTCACCGACTCTGAAGTCACAGAAAAATAAACAAAAGCTGTAAAAACTCGTTACTCCATTTTCATTTACTTCAGGCTTATTCTCGTATTTTTATTATTTTTTTTTAGAAGGCGAAATTGCTTTTTTTCTGGAATTTCATTAGAGTACAAAAAATGTTGTCATCTTAATTTAAAAATAGCGAAATCTCTTTTTATGACTTTTTCACGGAGGAAAAGAAAGAAGGTAAAAGAAGAAAAAAACGGAGTGGAGTATATATTTCGCGAGTGTATAAAAATGAAGAAGCGGCAGAATGAAGGAATAAAAAGTATCGGAAAATGGCGGAAATGAATCTTTATAAAATGGGTAAGAGTAATCTAGTCCTATCCATGGATTTCGTTAACCGCAGCCTGTTCCCAGACAACTTTTCCCCTTCTCCTTTCTCTCTCTCTCTATACATCTCTTATTCACAAAGATAACAGAAGGCTGTTCCATCGAGACGAAAAAAATACGCTTAAAGAGCTCTATCGACGTGCTCGTCTAAAACAAAAGCAAAAGTATTTTTTTAAAAATATTTTTAGATGCAAGCCAAAGATTAATTAATGTGAAAAAGCCAAAAAATTAACGACGGAGTTGATGAATCCCAGTGCGAAATATTCCTCGTACATCTTTATGTCATTTCCACGATAGATCAGAGACTTATAAGTCCATGAAACGTGACTGAGAGTCTTAAACGTTCGCATCACGAAATTATTAGAGGATCGACGTCGATGGTGTGAGAGGGGAGTCCAAATGCCAAGACGATGAGCGATATCATGATCATACTCATCTCCTTCTTCCTGAAGTTCGCTTCCTCCCCCACTGGCAGACTATCACCGCGCGAATAATAGGTAATTTCGTATTAATTATTGAAATCAAAGTCACGTGTGAGACGCATATCAATTAATCTGTGAGTCCTGTTACTATAGAATTTCCAGACGCTATTGAACATTTTTTTCAATACTCGAAAGATGGATTTATTTTCTTGTAATAAATTATTTTTATCTTTGTATTCGTGTACGCTTATGTATATTTGAAAGACGAGAGTGAATGGATAAATACCTCAAAAAAGTCTGTCGATTCTATGTTTGTTTATTCGATTTCGAAGATTTTTAATGAGCTCATTAACCAAAGAAATTTATTTTAGCTCGTAAAACGAGCGGTCGGTTAAACGTGCAGAGCTTTTGTGCTTGCCACTTTTTCTCCAATAATGAGTGTCACTCGTCAAGAGATTCGTTGCTGCATTCATTCAGATATTCACGTTGACTTGGGAAAATTTTTAATTAGCATATTTCATGTCTCTTTCCACAATTTTAAAGAGGTGAGGAACAACACCGAAAAACGACGGTTGAGGGATAAAAAGAGCAGGAACTCTGTGAACGTCGCGTTCCCGGATGAGCGTTTTGTGTACTTGGAGCAATTTGAAAACGCACTGGTGACCATAAGCATCAGCAGCCAACGGGAAAACAGGTCTTTGTGTCGTGAAAGTCTAACGAGAAACCAGCACGGGTCGCACAAGGTTTTCACCGGCACAAGCACAAGGTGAAATTCCACGCCTAAACGTGCAGGATACAAAAGATCCTTTTATTGTTTACTTAACCGTGCTGAATTTCGTGAATTCGCCAAAGAGTTAAAAACAATATCCACTCGTTATTAACGCTCGAATAAATTATCCTTCCGCATTCAAGTTACAGTGGCCCGAATATTGTTCAAAAGAACAAAAAAAAATACACTATGGAAATGCAGCAACTCGAAATCACGAGGAGTAAATAAATAAAGAATAAAATAATACAAACTGGGCAGCAGCGATATCAAATAATTTCTCAAAGTATACGGGAAAGTCAGCATTATTTCTTCGACAAAAATGTGATGCTATTTGGAAATTAAATTTCAACACGAATATATTCAAAGAAAAAAATTTAATGAGAGAGGAGGAGGAGGCAGCTGAAAGAAATTTTTCCTGGAAATATGAATATTATTTCTGTTGAGAAAGGAATATCTACGTACGGACTTTATTACGAGATATACATATATTTATAGAGAAATTTGTATGGATTATTGCATGTACATAGTTGGGTTAATTCTTCCTCGCTAACGTTTTCTTTCCCCGACCCCTCATTTCCAGCGTTTTGTAATATTTGGCATGTCGGTGTATGTGTGTGTATATGCTCGACGATTTGGCCAACTCGGAGCACGAAATGTACGATAAGGGCTGGTACGAGAAACGCGCACGAGTATACGTATAATTACTGCGAAAGTCCGGAGAGAGGAATGGGGAAGCTCATGATTATTATTTACAAGTTGGAAATGTATGGCGAAACTTCGCAGACCTACGTGTTTTAATTCTTCGGACTGGTCATTCGTCGGTGTTGTTTTATTTCACGATAAGGCATCGCGCGCGAACGCGCTTTGTCGATGTCCGATAAGAAGCCAAACACGCGCGTGACCTTTCATTCTTTCTCGAGGAATCACCGTAAAATCTTCGATAAGCCCAATAATTAATACTGACCGCGAGAGTTTATCCGATTATTGAAAATTGAAGCTTTTCCGAAAATCGGGAATAATGGTCCTTTTCATCCGGGATCGGATACATCTAAGCGGTCCTCATCTCTTTGTTACTTTCGGGATACTCGAACAAACGAGGTGCATACACTGCGCACAATTCCATTCAGTCGAAACGCGTGTATATCGTGAAAACAAATATGAAAACAAAGAAGAGGGGGGGAAAAAAAGCTGGAAACAGGAGAGTGAAGTGGAAGAGCACTTGAAATTTGTATCGGCGACACACTTCGCGCAATAACCCATTCCTGTAACAGCGCACATGTATTGATATTATCGCTCGATGGGGGATGGAGCGAGTGGGAGAATTGTTCAGGGTGCATTCATCACATTCGCCGCCCCCGCCTCGGAATAGCAAGCAGAACGTTTTCGAGTATTTCTGGCCAGCATAAACATTTCTGGGCGATGCATACACGTCCATTTATACTCGAGCGTACGGGAATATATATGCTTTTTTGGCAAGAGTAAAAAGTGCGCGAGGATGGGCGTTGAATTTCGCGTGGAAGAGCACCAGCGGTCAGCCCATTCGCACACCGTGCCGAGGACCGTTAACGGGAACCGCGCAGATAAATTTTCCCCGGGATTTTCGCCGATACGTTCGCCTCTGCTGTCTCCCTCGCCCCCCTCCCCCCTGTAATCCATACCTCGCTTGCTCTTTTCTCGCGCTCTTCCTCTCCCTTCGTCGATCGTCGTCGCCGGACCGCGCGTTTCACTCGTTCCCGCTTATATAGCGCTGCGATTTTGCATTCGAAATCCTCGCTTACCACCGCCCTCTCATCTGCGCGGCCTCGTTTCTCCTACCGATAAACTTTTTTCGACTTCCTCGTCGACTCGTCAAAAGTATGACTATATGCACCTCGGAAAATATATTTATTAACGGATATCGCGACGACCGAGAGAGTTTGACGACATTTTCTTACGTCGAAACAACAAATATATATATGCGAGTATAATTTGATTAATATTTTTTTGTAAATGATTTGAAGTTTATGTACAATAAAGAATGAAAAGGTAACTCAAAGGTTTAAACAATGTGATCGTATTTTATTTGAAGCGTTATTCAAAAGGTACACGCCTGTTAAATAATACTCGAGCTTTGTGCAGAATGTGAAATTGGATATTATTCTCAACACATGTATGATTGACGTTATCATGCAAAGAGGATAAAAGGTATAGAGGTATAGTGGTTTGCGAGAGATCGGTGAAAATTTGGTAACGTTTATAGTATTGAATCTCTTGTGGTGTTTGCATACATCCAGAGCAGTCATTAAGCGGGCGTTAACATTTTCCAATTGTAATGCATCCCGAGCGATTTAAATGGAAGAAAGAGCGAGAGAGATCGAGAAACATTATGTACACGGAGAATCGGTTTTACCATTGTCCGACAGGGAATTCTAAACATGTCATTTGTCATGCACTCTCGACAGTCCTCCAATTGGATTGTGGCTTGTGCGGTTCAATCAAGTAAATGGAACACGAGCGTGTTATCGTTCTAGGAACATTTACCAGTACCGGAGCCTGCTCCATAAAGAAAGGTTAAATTATGCGACTCTCTTTTATTACTATTTAGCGTTTAGATAATATTCCAAATTCGAGCTAATATGTATAAAAGGCGATATGTTTCGAAATATGGAACACAGTGGAGCACGGCTCGTCGATTTCATGAAATGAGAATGTATTCGCATAAATATATTCTTCCATTTATCTCAAAGGACGAATCCTCTATAATAGAAAGAGAAAAAAGCTTGATCGACATTTTGCTTGACCAAAGTCCATCTCGACTATTTTCGGTTCTTTGCTTATACTCGCTTTCATTTGGGTGAATTAAATTTTCATTATATCAACGGAAGAGTACCATTCGTGACAAAATCGAATTAGCTCGTCCCTGGTGACGTTAGGGTATGGCTGTCACTTTTTTCGCCTCGAATCAACGGACGAAATTGTCTCTTGGAGAGGAGAAGAGAGGAAAAAAAAGCATAAGAAGGATTTTCTCGTTCTGTGTGGATGAGGGATAATAACGTGTCACGAAAGTCATGCCAAAAGTTCCCGGACGCTTGAAGGATTTCCGTCAAGGTTTGTTTTCCCTCTTATCGAAAGTATTTTTGCCTGGAAGCGCTAATGAAGCCAACAGGGATGATCGATGCCAATATATCTCTTTTACTCCCTATTTACCACCTTTCGTACATGTATACATATAATACTGGGCATTTACATACCGGGTGTCTCAGAATTTGGCGCAAACGTTCAGAGAAGTAAATTTCCGAGAAACTTTTGAGACATTATTCGATCTGACGTACAGCAGCGACGAATTATTGAGCGTCGAAGTGTATTGCCGTATGACATTCAATGATTGCTGGCAAACTCGAATCCTCGCAATTAATTCCTTTTAGCAATTTCGTCAATCGAAACGTACCTGAATGTACTTAACGGCATAGAATTTTTGAAAAATGTGATCTTACGCTAATGACGTTTAATTCTGGAACACCGTGTACAATTCGCAAGCTTTTCCAGTGTAAATACAGAAACTCAGGTTCCTATTTATCAAGCCTGTCGCATTAAAGTTTATACACAGTTGAAGCTCGTAGTTAGCGAGAAAAGCTACGATTTCGCTTTGACACTGACACATCTCTGTTTACGCGTGGGATAACGCAACACTTGTCTATATACACCTAACGTTCTCTCGCCGTCTGTTCGACAAATATTTCTCCACGTTCGGATATAAAAATACACGAGACGCTTCAAGGGTGAAAAAAAATCTGAGCGAAACAATTCAATTTTCTTTCCATCAGAGATCTCAATAATTTCTTTTTATTTTTACACGTGGATAAATGAGAAAATTCGTGATAAGCTCTGATGAGACTTTGCAGGCGTGTTTATTAATTTTTTTCTTAATAAATGCTACGAACAAAGGCGATGTGCGAACTAATTAAGATATATACACGTTGTTTGAACGAGGAACGTTGTGATTTGAATACATACTGGTACGCACACAGAAATTCGAACAATCTCGTCTACGCACAACACACGGGGCTTTAGACCCGTAATTACTTACGAGATTGAACCGTTTGTTTGCCGTTTATACAGTGGGATTATCTGCGCTATCTACTAGCCAGGAGGCTACAGCGAGGTTATCATACTCGTGCTTCGATAAATAAAAATATAGCCGTGAAAATTTTACTTCCAACATTTTCATTTGCTGTTATTAATCTCGCAAAAATATGAAAAAAAACCTACCATTCTTCATTTACGTTAGAGAGAGATATCCTGACGAATCGATAAAAAAGAAAACGACTAAAATATACCAGCATACACGGTTCGTTAATTAACTTTCGGATCTATCAAAAGACGAACCACTTTAATTAAATTTCATGAAAATAGTTAATTTTTTTACAGCACTTTTTAAAATGATGAAGTTATTTGTAATTCACGTGAAAACGCTGAAAAAACGAGGCTGGGAAATCGCATTCGGATAAAACTTTTAGCCGTGGAGAGATAAAAATAAATTTAAGCGGACCAGAGAGATCGCGTTGAAACGTTTAATGAAATTTATGCCCGGAGTGATATCTCGCGAGATTCGGGGAGGCCCGGAGCGTCAGTGCACCATGTGCGATTCGCGAGTAACCCTAATTAAGTGAGCGAGGCGATTAGGTCAGCGAGTGACGTCGGGACCGTTAACTCAGCTCTGCGGTTTGCAGTTTATACATATACACCCGTAAATATGTGTATCCTCTTCTATAACGTGTGTAGATCACATCAGTGAGCTACAGAAAGACAAGGCAGCGAGGAGAGAGCGAGATGGATCTATGTTAAACTCGCGTTGTTCGTCCACTATCCGACAGCTCTCAGCTGGCTACGTGACCTGCTTGCCAAATTCACCAGTGCGTGCGAGTCACCTCTGCAGACACTCTCCAACCCTTCGTCCCCCGTACCGACGCACACACCCAGTACCAAAATTTAATTCTGCTCTATCGAAGTGTCTCATCAAATCATTTCATTTAAAAATTGATAAAATTATATCAGAATTTATCCAACACGCTTCGTTTTAAAGTATATAGTTCTATAGTTTTATCGATTATTTAGGAATTTGTTGAAAATTGGTACAGCCATTCTTTGATACTTTACACATGCGTACCAAATTTTAAGAGATTTTACCACATAGAATTTGAGATATTTATTGTTAAAAATTCCAATTTTCAGTGCTCTTCCATAAGAGCCCGTGTTAAATATTGCCATTTTCAATCCTAATTATCTTGAAATCTAGATGGTGAACCTTCTTAAAATTTAGCATAGCTCTTTATTGTACTTCAAAGAATCTTCCTTTAGTTTTTAAAAAATCCTAAGAATATGAATTTTTTAATTTTCATACCTACATAGCAAGTACAAGTCACCTTGGACGACCTTGAATTTTTAGTATGTTGTTCTTGAAACAATTTGCAACAACTTTTCTTAATAAACTTAAGCTCTAAAACCACATGGTATGTAGATAAATTGAAATAAAAACTTTTGATTTGACTGCACCTATAGAACTACCTTAAGGATATATTTAAAAACATTTATAAATACGGCCAACATTCATCAATGAGAACATAAAAATTATACAGACAATAAAAATGTAAAATGTTGAATATTAATAAAAAAAAATTGAGTTATATTTGTATCTTATTGGAGAGAAGAAAATTATATTTAAAAAGAACTCTCTAAAATTGGTGCAGGGTGGGTTCACGCTCGTGTTTGTTGCCGTGTGCGCGAAATTCTGGGCGTGCTAAAGCTGCCAAGAGTTGGCACGTACAGGTGGCTCGGATATGCAGTTCTATCACTCAGAAGATTCGTTCGGGCGTAGATGCGCGCATTCGGGGAAATTTTGTCGAAATCTCTGTGGCTGCTATCAGCGGTACGTACGTCTCACGTTTACAATAATAGCGCGAGCTCTCCGCGTTATCCCGTGTATTCGGACGGCGAGTGGTGTGCTCCGGCTCGTTCGTTGACTACGCAGGCACGTAAATACACCGGTTTGCGTACAAAATCCGAGCGCACGAGAGAGAGACAGCGTCGAGGGGAGAACAGACAGGGGACCAAGAGACACGAGAGCTTCACACATATTATTACAACTGCGTCCTGTACAATCTCGTCTATGTTCGAGACGATGTCCGTGTAGGTCTCGCCGCGAAATGGTTTATGTTCGGACGGCAGCTATGCGCGAGATGATTTAGACTCCGTTGTCCTCTCGCGATATGTCAGTCGGAAAATAGAGCCGGAGAGAAAAATGGCGTTCAAAGAAATTTCGTGAGAGCAACGTTCTCATGAAATTTCTTACTATTGGAAAACTAATAAGAGATAATTATTTCGTAAAAATATTCTGACGGATGACGAGCGAAGTGATATTAATTTTCAGCTCGTCCATTTGATGTGATTGCTATTGGAGTGAAATTAGGGTCAAATTAGTTGAGAATTTCGCGTGGTATCCGTAATAGCAACTTTAATTCCGAAATAGTTTTCGTAATTTGGGAATTTTGACGTTGCATCGTTCCCATTTCCGGAGAGAAGTTACGAGGATCCTCATCCTCGTAGCTTTTCACCTATGGATGTTATACGAGCTTTGCAACTATTTCCGATGTATAAACAGCTCATTTTTTTTCACATTTTCGAAAAAAATGTTCAGCCTTTGCCAATGCACGTTTTGGTAAAATAGGCCCTCTAGATTTTAAAAAACCTACAAATATTTTTTCGAGCAAAATGGGCGTCTAAAATTTTTGTCAAGTAGAAGTGATTTATGAGCAATAATTATAATTTTTCATAATTATTCCCCAGAATTGCACTCATAGAACGCTTGCAAAACGCTTAGCAGTCTATTTTAAATATTGTATGATATTTTATCGCGAAAATAAATTTTTCTCAAATTCATCAATTAGTTTTTGAATAGAAAAGTAACAAAAAAATTTGATTCAAGTTTCTAAAAGGTCCATTTTGCTCCAAATTTTTATCATTACCTGAAAAAGACTCAAAAATATGGTACAAGTAAAAACCTCACATTATTAAATTTTTTTGAGGGGCAGGGGGGGAGGGCATTTTGCCCCACATTTTTTGATTTTTTTATTTATAGTCGACACAGCAAATTAGCACCAAATATTTAACAAGGGACTAAAAAAAAGTGAAATGAGTGAAAAAAACTGAGGTTTCAAGCATTTTTTTCTTAAGGGGCTCATCTTATCCCGCCCCCCATCCCCTAATTGAAATCGAAGAGAACTGAATAAAAGAAAAAGCTAATTTGTACATAATGCAAGCCTCTCAGTGTCTCTCGAAGAGAAATCTTCTTATAGCTGTTGCTGTGCCATGCTATTTCCGCACCATCCTCTCGATATATAGTATTGGTCATTGGGTTCCCGTGGGTAATGGAAGTTACAATTGTTCAAAGATCTCTCTATAAGTCTCTCTTTCGTGTTGTATTATGTTTTTTGCAGCCTCGTGGGATCGATGAGATTACAGGAGCAAGGATAAATAGAGCCAGGTTGAAAAGTCTCAGATGGTGTAAGCAGGGGACAAAAAGACGAGATATAGAAAGAACGTAAAAGCAAAGTAAAAGGAGCTCTGTTTTCAGGTGTATACGTTTGTAAATGTATATACAGTGTGCATGTCGTGTTGCTCTTGGAAAGAAAAGAGATGGAGAAAGAGACCAATCTCTTTCTGGAGCCCCCTCCCATTATTTGTCTCTAACTCAATCTCCCGCAAGTCTTTGTAAATAAATCGACGACATTTGGCGTTCAAGAATTGCTTCTCCATGCACGAGTTCCCCTTTTTCAAGCTCCGTATATACCCTCACTTAGAATCGGAAATAAAGAAAGGTGAATCTTTATTCTCTCCTCTCAATTCTGTCCAGAGTATACAAACGGGCATGGATTCATGAAAATTTCAATCGCTATTTCTCGGTCTTCTCTAGCCTCGGCTCTTCGTGGATGAATTGAGAAAATATCTTCTATCTGTGACTTCGTTTTCAAAAAGTTAATACCCCCCTTTTTGATGAATTTTTGAGCGCTTATTCTTAATGCGCAGTAGAGAGACGCTCTACATTTGATAAAGCGAATCATTGATTCTTGCAATTCCCGTCCTTTCGAAAGGAGAAGATATTGAGAGAAATGCTTATTTAATCTTTAGCAAATATATTCAGATGATCAAAGAACGAATTTCCCATCTCCCTCTCTCTTTTTCTCTCTATTCGTTCTATTTCATACACTTCGATGCACATCTAAATTTGCTTTGTTCCACAAATTCGATTTCAAAAGGTTTCTCTCTATATCCGCATTCTCGATTTAAAACCTTCTTACTAAATATATATTTCAGAACGTTCGAAAATTTAATTACCGAATTGGTACGTTAAACGAATATACTTTCATGTTACATTTTACACCACAAAATATATGAAAATGTTCATTTTTATAAGGTAATTGAAAGATAAATTTAATTGTCGGATGAATAAATTGGAGAACAAAATTTTCGTAGATCCTTTCGTGAATCCTCGTTATGGCCTTTTGCGAATTTTCCCATTGCCAGGGATTTTAGCGTGAAGTAACGTTAACATCCCTCTGAATTTGGGGCTGCTGTTGCACACTCGCGCATGTCGCGTTTAATGTATTCCCGGGTATTTCAGAATTGTGGCAGGGATCTCGACTTTATATGACGAGGAAATCTTCCTCTCTTTCTCTGTCCGGGCGAGTGACGGTCGGGGATAGAGAAAGAGAAGTGCACGGGTCAGAGGACATTTTCGTCGAGAGTGGAAACTAGGCTAGCCCGTGCCGAGTTTCCTCTCTTTCTCTACCTCTCTCGATGCTTTCCCCAATTATGGAAATTCGGTTTCCCGCACGGATAGTTAGATCCGTAATACTCTTTACCCGAAAATCTCCATATGAATATTGCACATTAATGTGTATTATACGGCTGTTCATATGTTAATTCGTTTCCTATCCTTTCCGTCACGTTTGTTCCGACTGTCCGACGCGCAAATTTACATCGGATCGGTAGAAAAAATTTCGTCCATGCATTTTTTATCTCACGCTCGAACGGACGCGGGGCAATCGACTGGATTCAGGGCCGAATAATACACGGGGATTTCGCACGGTCGCACCTTCGATCGAAAAGTTTACATAAATTGCGCGGCAGGCCGATGACTAAAAAATTTGTTCCCGCGTCCGTGCGATGAAATAAAGTTTCATTTGAATAAAAATTAAATTGATTACGATAAACCGATATAGATAACGAGAACAAAAAACGAATTCTTTACTTTTTCTCGATTTCATTTTATCCGTGAAACCGTGTATATTTTTTTTCTCCGCCGAGGGATATCCGCGCGAAAGCTTTAAAAAGACAAAATTTATTTGAGCATAGCGCGAAATTGACAAAAAAAGGGAAGATAAATACATTTGAAATCCCTTCCTTTTATGTCTGAACTGAAATCAGTCGTGGCTCGATAAATGAATTTTGTCCGGTCACGAATTTGCCCGATAGAAAAAAAAGAGGTATATGGTGATAACGTGATTAAAAAAATTGTTAGGAGTCCAGCGCAGAGACGAAAAATTGGTGAACGGGGTTGAAATTTTTGTGCTTCGTGAATAATACTTTCTCGAAGAATATAATGCGCTTATCGTTACTACGTAAGAATAAATTTGCGGGGGGGATTAGTGTGCGTGGTACATATAAAGGAAGGCCGGGATATGACGAAAGCTCGTTTATCACGGAGGCGGAAAATAATCGTAATAACGATCGGGGTGGCGGGCGCGTTGGATAATCGAATTGGACGTAATGAACACGGAGATACAGGCGGGCGAGATCGGCCCTGATGGCGGCGACGCGGTAACGACTACGATCACGAACTAAAGCCAAGCAAACGAGAGAGCCGGGAGGAGAAAAAAAGAGAGAAAGCTCAGGGCTAACGAGAAAATTTTCCGATCCTCTGTTTCTCTCTTCCGCACGCGCGATGAACTATGGTTTACTGTGCTATTAAAAATTAACGTCTTTTAATAACGAGCCTCGCAGCATTATCCGCTCGTCTTTTAGTGCTGTGGTAACACTTAATGAAATTACAAGATGAGTTTTAGTGAAATGATCCGCCTTGCGCTAGCTCGAAACTCTTGTTGTCCCGGCAACGCGACCCGGCGCGAAGCAACCGGAGGGGCCACCCGATATGGGTATTAATTATCTATTATTTTCCGGTCGCTTTTCCAACGTTAAGCCTCTCTTTATGCCGGAGACGAAACTCGAGATTATTCTAGAGATTAGCCGTGCTTTTTCTATGTGAGAAAAATCTCAGACAAAAGAGGACAAATTTTTTTTTTTAATTATCATACTCGGTTAAACGAAAAATAAAAATTTACAGTGTTTTTTTATATAGCATCATATGTTATAAAGACGAAACTATCAAGAGATAATATAATAAAACAGTTAAATTATTCTTCTTCGAATTATTTGACCCAGCAGATATGTCGAAACTAATTAATAAACCAATAATCAAATGGAGCAATCAGTGTTCACTCAATTTGCGGGGGAGTTAATGAGTAAAATTAATTACGAGAAAAAATGAAGTTCCCGATTCGTTATGGATCCAGCGGCAAAAAATAAATTCACGCTGCAATATCTTGCGCGGGAATAAGAAGAAAATGAAAAAAAAAGAGAGGGAAAGAAAAACGTAATTTCATTCCCGAAAAAAAAGTAAAAGCGGCGGGGTCGAATGAGCGGGTGAAATTTCGTTTGTAAATGATAAATAATTTAGCCTGTCGGCATCGCGCTTGAGTTACGGAGCATCGCTCCGCGTGAAATAAAAATATTTCATCTTCGCGCTTCGTACACGTAGAAAATTGCATAATTCTTTGCACAGAGTCGAGCAGGGAGAAAAAGATTAGGTGGGCGCTGGCAGGGTGTGCGTCTCGTCTCGGGGTGAAGCGTGTACACGGGGGCGCTAGTATGTGTGCTCGTGTTCGTAAATGGAGAGAAAAGAATAAGCCGGGAGCGGGAGAGGAGCGAACCGCGAGAAAGGAAGAAAATCGCTCTTGGGGCCCGGCGCCGGCGGGCAAGCGCGACTAATCTTGTCGAATTTATGGAGTTGCCTGATAACATCCTCTGGGTTAACCCTTTTCCGCTTACGCTAAGCCCAATCTCGTCTAGGGACACCGGGGATTGAGAGAAGGGGATTGGCAGAGGGAAAAACGCCGGGCGGGTGGAACGAGAGCAGGAGCGAGGAAACAGAAGGAAGGAGACTCGTTCCCGGTCAAACTCCTCTCACGTTCTAAAATCTCTCGCTCGTTAAATTTCACGATCTCCTTCGGACGTTGGTGGAGGAAGAGCCTTCTCCTCCTTTTTCCTCGCGGGCTGACTTACCGAAAGCTGCGCGGCCCGCGCGCTTAAACCAAGACCAGATAATCGGAAACTTAAAAATCCCGTCGGTAAAAAAGGAGAAAGAAAAAGTAAAATAAAAGATTAAACTTTTGGTCCCGTACATTTTTCTCGTCGGGGCTCGTTTCGCTCTCAAACTCCGCCGGACTTCTTATTTCCGAAAATACGCGATGCTAGAAATCCGAGCCCTATTAGTTCAGAGCTCGTTATTCAGAATATACATTCCGTACGAATTTTATTTTTAAAAATAGAAACGATATTTTTCACCTTGGAATTTCGAGAGGGAAGAATTCACGCCGAAATGCGCGAGGATAATCGCACGATTTTTTCTCCTCGTCGCCTCCGAGAGTCTCTGCTTTGAATACAAACTAAGAGAAGTTGGTTGATTGAATATCACGGGAATTCCTAAAGACGAAAAATCCCGGTGAATCCCTTTTAACGTTGAGCAAGGATAAAATTACGAAAGCTCTGAATAATAAGTCGAGCGACAACGATACAGGCGAGAAGAAAAGTTTGCGCTCTCTTTTCGCCTCCATTCTCGGTTTGTTTGCTCAATGAACGAAAACAAAAAGGGGAGCAAAAATAAGCGAAGAAGCAGAAACGTTTTCGGAGTTTGCGTTTGTACAATTCTCGAATATATACATATACATATAAATGTGTACACATTTAATATAAATATTCATGGGATATATACGTATATGCTATTACCGTTTCCCTTATCATTTTTAATTCCATTTTACGGGATTACGCTAAGAATATTTAAACAGGCACGCGGCATTTCTTAATTACAGATGATGCATGGCCGGCTTGGTATGCCGGATTGCCTCGGAGTCTCTTTCCTCCCCCGCGTGTCCTTTCGTTCGTTCTCGCACTCTGCTGGCTTCCCGAGAACGAAAGCAGAGCTCGCCGTCTCCTTTTCTCCTCCCAAGCTCGGCCAAGACGATTTCTCATTCCCCTTTCACTCCCTTCCCTTTCTTCCTTAATTAACAGAGGACCGTTTTTTCATCTTTCTCTCTTTCTCGCTCTCATACGCTTGTTCCTCTCTTTTTCTTATTTTTCGCATTTTTTTTCGTGGAAGCAGGCTCATCGAAAAAAAAGAGGGAAAAAATGGAAATTACTCTCGCCACTGCCCGAATCACTGCCCACGTATTTTTGCTTTTATATGCATATACATACCGATTTTTTACTCTGTCGCTATTCGCATACCGGTATATATATTCTCGAACCAATTGAGCTTTTTGCATGCGCGTACTATATCTCCTTTTTCGCGCCTCCGCATCCTTCTCTATGGCTCTTCTTGTTTATGTATATGTGTATTTTTCAAGGCTTTCAAGCAAAACGGATTTCCTTTTTAATATTCATTTTATTTACTATGGGCCGACGATCATGCAAATTTCATCTTCGCCAACAACGGAGGCCTGTCTCGAGCCTAAATATACGAAACTTCACTTATATAAATTTCGAACGGGAAAGAAACGAGGAAAAAAGGCGCCTGTCTTCTCGTCCACCCGAAGAAAAATCACCCCGACTCGCCGTGAAGTATTCTTGTACGAGAAAAATTCAGCGTTTATTTCTATTAGCCGCTACTTTATAGCTTTTCTCTGTATACCGTCACTTTATTTTTGTAAATGTAAAAAGTTTTTTATTGGTTATTTAATTTTTGATATTCAATCTGTCACTTTTTTACAATTTCGGCTGCTTAAAAATTTAAATATGTCAGATTGAAATGAGACTGACGACCGGGTTATATTTTAGTAATCTCTACTTCACATTTTCGGAAAGAAAAAAGTGGCATATCTGCACATATCAGAATTAAATCAAGAAGAATAAGTAAGTGAAAATTTAATAATCGATATATTTCATAATTAATTTAATAATCCATTCGCCGTATTAAGTCGTGTCAAATTAATTATGTAAGTTCTCAATATCCGTGAATTTTAAAAAATCAGGATTGCGATACGAAACCAAAAGCTTTGTCCAGAATAACTCATATAAATTTCACATTGAGAATCATATTATTAATTCATCGGGAAGATATTTAAATCGGGCAAACACGTTTATATCGCGCTGCGAGAGGATTGTAATAAAACAAACGGTTGAAAGTTGAAATATTATGGCGAGAAGTCTGGGCGCCCGTTGGAAAATATTTGCGGCCTGACTCTCGTTGCGGTAAACGGCGAAAGAGCTAAGAGAGATAAACAGCGAGAGAGACGGAGAGGCGAGAAAGAGGGAAGCCAGATAACGAGATAAAAAACAGAGAGAAAGAGAGAACGAAAAAAGAATAGACTTTTACGGTCGGGCGCGATTGTTGGAGCTTCCTTCCGGCACATATTTTCAAGTTAATGACAATTACTATCTGGCGGACACGGGGTACACCCGAGGCCAGGTTGGTCCAACAGACCGTCCGGAGTAGCGCCCCGCGAGAGCTTTCGCCTCGTGAGATTCTCTTCTGTACATAATTGCATTATTTATGCACGTTATTCCCATTTTTCCTGCTTCTTCCACTCTTTTTTTTCTTCCATTTGTTACCTCTTCCTTTTTCACTTCTGTACGGAAACAAAATACGTCCGCGTGTGCGAGTGTCAAATCCAGTAAAAGATAAGACCCGTTACGACTATAAAAAAAATATAAAGAATTAAAAAAAATAACGGAGTAAACAGAGTATAAGTAAAAAATTTTCATGCCTCTTCGTTATTTGTCGGAAAAAATTCCGAGTATCTTCCGAGTGACAAGCTTTTATTCCTGCTCTTGTCCGCCTACCATTTTTTCGCGACGCGAGTTTTAATGTGACGCGTGTACGTGACAGATCGTTGACAGCATTCTCGCAATATTCGTCCGTAAATGGAGACGCGCTTTATCGTTTGTCTTCCGCGTATATATTTATACGTCGAACTCTCGCGTATTTATTGAAACGTGCACGGAAATTCCGTGGACCCTGGGACAAGTCGTCCTCTGGGAGAGCAGATAAGACTGCTGAAATATATCGACAGTGGCCAAAGGGGATACACACTACGCGAGCAAAGAAAACTCGCCGGAAAAATGGAAAGGGAAGAGAGACCGAAACAGCAAGATAATCCTCCACGAAGAAACTCTCCGGTTTCCGTCCGGTCCAACCGGTCAGAGATAATCACCGTTACACCATCCCTCACCATTTGTCTCGATTTTTCTCTTTTTCTGTATTTTTCATCCCAATTTTTATCTTTCTTTTACAACCGTCTCTCTCCATCTCTTTTTCTACCTTTCTAATAAAAGTCTCTGGATTAATGGTTTGTTAAAAATGTTCACTTTTCATATTTTATTCGTTATTCTCGTGTTGGGTAGATATATATATAGGAATACTGTTTTCAGAAGCAGGGCGTACCAAAAATACCCTGCCATTTAGCTAAAACTATTTTTGATGAACTTTCTCATGTCATAACTCAATTTTATAAAATGTGATTTTATAGATTCTGCATAATGATCTTCCTTGTTGCTATTTATACGTATACGTTTATTGCCTAATACTTCTGCTGGATCTATATATCTATATTCTTTTTATAAACATTTGCATTATACGTTAATAAAAAAATTATATATGTATTGAATTATTATTACAACATTATTAATATAAATTCATTCGTTCTTTCTCACCCTTTCTCAATTCGGAGAATGGCCACTCGTATGACACATGAACATTTTCGTATCGCTGCTGAAATGTCTATATCGGCGCCGGCGTAATCTACCCTCCGCTTATCATTCCATCGAGATAACGTGGGATCGAATTGCCTGTCTTCGACTGTCCATTCTAGTTCTACCTCTCTAAACGAAAAATGGCTCAATATTCACGGTGATAAGCTTTGACTTCTATTTAGTTATTAAAATAAAGTAATTAATTTTTGAATAATCAAATAAAACACTGAGAAAAAATATAGTAGATTTTATTATAAAAAATAGACGACTGTATTGATTATTGTAGATTAACTAAATATTGGGTTGGGGAAAAAATTATAATTTCGATTTTTCTTATGTTTTTCAAAGCAAATTTATTCATATAAATTTCAAACACTAATCTATGACAAATGAACCGTTTTTTTAAATTGCCTGTTTCAGTCGTATTAATAATTGATAACAGTAGAGAGTCGAATTAATGATTTGGCCAAGTTTGTGAAGTTTCTCCGGGTTTCGAGCACGATCTTTTACGCACATTATTGTCGTATATGATCCACTTTTCATCGCCCGTAATAATTTGTTTAAAAAATGGCTGAATTTCGTTTCGCTTCAGCAGCGATTTACAAATGGACACTCAGTCCATTAAATTTTTCACTGTCAATTTTTTTGGTATTCAATCTTATATATGAAAATGATTCAAAACTGTTTTATGGTTTAGCAATGTTGCGAGCAATGTTGCGAGATGAAATATGTCGGTCAACGATTTTCAACGATTGGCCGGCCAGGGCGAGGTTCATCTTTAATACTGAAATTTCCGGAACGAAAACGAGCGAACCAATTCTGACACTGGCGTTCACTTAAACACTCATCACCATATAAACATCACATAATTTTCGATGAGCCTGCGCTGCATTTTTCCCTTTTCGGAAGTAAAATAGCAAAATATGACGAAAATGACCTTCTGGAATTTCCATTTTCAAAGCGCAATAACTTTTGACTGAGTAAACGAATGACGCTACCTTTATATCAAAAATATTCTATTGACTGTTACCTTTCAAACGCGCTATACTATTAATTGATTTAATGAGTATTTTTAGAGATATATAACTTTACAGCCTTTCTATTGGAAAAAACGGAAATTATTTTTGCCCAACCAAATATACAGTGCACGCCACTTGAAGTGGGACAGTTTAAATGGTGAGTGCTATGGAAACTGTCCCACTTCAAGTGGCGTGCACTGTATATTTTATTCAGATCGTCCCTTTGTTTAAAGTAATTAGAATAATTATTACTGTACAATAAAATACACAAATAAAATATATATCGTGATGGGAACGTTTTGTTTTGGAATTCCGGGAATATGATCAAAATTCATTGCAAATCGATGAATAAAAAAGCGGAACAATTTTTTTAACTTTCATTGTTAATTGCTTTAAAATTCTGCAAAAATTTCTGATAAAGCTTGTTGTGTAATAACAATAAAGCATATCACGAATATCGAACAACAATACCTATCGTAAATATATATTTTAATATGATGACGTTTAATAGAGTTTAAAACACGAGATAATAATAATCCGATCTGGTTTTTGTGGTATTTCTTTAATTAATTCGGAATTCAAGGAAGACTCATCGTTTGTGCCGCACACGAGCCGAGGATAGAGGCAGATGGAGAGTGGATTATTAAAGCGGAATCTGTAACGTAGCGTATTGTAATACGGACTTAATGGTGTTGAATCGGGCACGAGAGTGCCAGGATGAACGCTTCATGCATTTTCCACCTCTTTCACCCTCCGCGGATTCTCTGACTCTCGTGCCGGATTCCATAATGCATCGATGAGATTTGGGACGAAATTTGCGCATCGTTGGACTACTTTAACCATCCTCGTGGCTCATTCAAAAAGGAGAGAGGGAGAGAGTAGAAAGCACAGCGGTTAAACAAATGTCTTTTTTACTTCCGGTTCGTGTCGCCGAGAGCGAACAATTCGATTCAGTTGTCGGGTCACCACGCATTTCCTGGAATTTTGCCAGACAATTTCAACATCTATATATACGCCAATTTACCTTCACCTCTGTATACATATATTTAATAAAACCCAACCTGGACGACGTTCGGTACTGGCTGCCTGTTACCCTACCGTGCAGTTCGCAGTTTCGTTCTTCGGTTTAGTCGAAAAATAAAAGAATAAACAATTATCCTGATTACACGGTGGAAAAGGTATGGACTGTCGAGAGCGATAACTCCCTTTGACCGCACTTCGCGCATGAGTACTTTCAACGATTAATTTGTTTTTCACCGATTTCACAACTTCGGTCGTATTATTTCAACTTTCGTAAAAAAAAAATTGAATATTTTTTAAGCTTACACTATCCAAACTCACGTCAATGTCGCTCACAATTTTGTTTTATTTCATTCGTGTGAAATATCTACGATTGTCTTACACACTTAATGTGTATGTCAAATAACGCGAAATTTATTTCAATGAAATGAATTCTGGCCTTCGTTGAGCGAGTTTTTTTTTTCATTCATCACATACGCAAGCTTTCAATATTACAGTCAATATATGATAATTCTATTAGAGAAGCAGATAAAATGAGAAATCAAATGGACAAAGCCTTGAATTCGAAATTCGTGGAGAGGATAAGGAAAAATTTTATAGCGGAAAATTCCCTTTAATGATTTCTCAGAGGGTATATTCTATTTATTATTATACATATTTTTTTATCAAAATATTCTCTATCCTCTATACACAGTGGCTGAGCTTGCGCTTTTTTCAAACCTTCCTTTTTAATTATATGTATTTTTCTCGAAAGTCCCTCCAATGTTTATCTTTCACGGACTGAGATTTTTCCACTCGGCCACGAAATCGGCTATTAAGAAAATTAGACAGAAAAGTTAATTATGAAGATGCTGATTGGTTGAATCCCCGAGTGGCCATTTCTCGAGAATGCAGAAAATGGTCTCATCGTGGAGAGAAAAAAATCTTCATTTAGTCAGATCTTGAAAGAATGTTATGGAAACGAGTAAAAAGACCTCGAGTAGCGGAATGGCTGAGAAAAAAGTGGAAGAATACGAAGGTGGTGAAGATGAATGCAAACGATCAGTTTAAGGAATTGTAAATCCCCGAAAGTAAATTCAATATGGATGAACTTACGGCGATTAATTCTCCGAGATGAACGTTATACAAAACGTCTATATCTCATTTTTTTCTATGCCCGGTATTCAATGTCGAAAAAAGAGTTTTCGTCGAAGTCAATTAATATTCAACCATTTTTTTAATGATTTTGTATTCAATAAAAAGTTTGTGCAAAATAATATTGTTTTTATAATTGTTAGCATTCACTCTTTGGGAAGCAATGAATGACACGAGAATTGGGAACTCTTAGGTTGTAATTACTCTCGTCGTTGATTCTAATTCGAGGTTTGATAGATCTGTGAGACAAAGAAAAGGGAGCTAGATATTTCATTAACCTTCTGAGCGATTCTTTCAAATCTCCCTGTAAATAGAGATAAAGTTTTGGCACTCTGAGCAGAACGTTGAATAGAATAGGCAATTCAAGGAAGGTTCCGTACTTTCGAAATAAGTATTCCGCTGCATTTTTTATCACTTCCCTATTCTTCCAAGCCTGCAAGGACTCTAGCCAGGCAATTCCTTGAATTCGAATTACCTCTACTTTTCCCACCTTTTTTTCGTAATTTCCATTTCAATTAATTTTTTCTTTTGAAACGTCTCGTGGCGAGATATATACAGCAGTTTAAAATAAATTTGAGTGACGTATGCAATCTCGCCAAATGACATTTAAAAAATAAATATTTCCCGCTGTCGGAATAACGAAAAACAATGTCGAGAGCGATGACTTCGAAACGATAAATAAAAAGAGCGTCATAAATGGGGGAAAAAAATATAAACGAGAAGAACTCTCCAACGATTTTGAATTTCTGATTGACCCACGAGGGACATGTACACCATAAACGATTATAAAACCTCGGTAGCGAGAATAAAATCTACCACTTCCCACATAATCGTCCCAACTTTGCAACCGACAAAAGTTTTAACGAACTTTAGTAGAAAGGTAGAAAAAATTCTCCCTACTGGCCGGCATTAAGGATTAGATTTGCTTTGAGAATGGAAGGAACGAGAAAGAGAAAGAGGGAAAGAGAGTTGGTTGGTTGGTAAGTGGCCCCAAGGCCACAAGGGTCGGTCCTCCAAACTTTTTGTGCTCGATGAAACTTTCATATTTGGCAAAACCATCCTTCTTTCCCTCTCCACTCGCAAAGATACCAATGATGCACTTCTTCCTTGTTTTCCATGTTTACGACGGTCTCGATATGTACTTTTCGCTACGGCTTCCTTTTTACTCAGCGCCGACAGTTTACGAATAAATATACACATTCTCGAGTTCACAAATACACTTATACTGGAAAACATGATTGCTGCCGAAACGAGAACAATTCGCTCCAGAAAAATAACCTCGCCCTCACTTTTCCTTCACTCTTCGCGTTTTCAGTATTCTTTTTAACCATAGAAATGAATTTTAAAGCTCGGTAAAATAGTCGTTCAGTTAACGTCTCGATACTCGGCTCTTATTACTATACTTTTTGTTCTCCCGTGCTAATTTATTTTATGCATGTAGCTTGAAATAGATAAAACACGCAAAAAGATTAATAAAGCTCCGAGTGAAGGATCGGGAGAATTTTTTTTCAAAATCGAAACTTGCGCGAGGATACAATGAAATAAAAAAAGTTTCGTCGGCGTTAAGAGAAAGAAAAATTCTAGATTACTTTTTCCCAAGTTTATGGTCGAGAATAGTTCCGGAGCAAAAATTTTCATTCCTTTACGAAACATTAACAAGTAACGAGGCGAGCGATCGTGCTTTCCTTTTTTTTTTATTTTTTATTCTTCGGAAATAATGTTTCACAGTTGGCATATAGAGGAGAAGCGAGGGTTCAAAGTCCGTCGCGGAGAGAGAAAAATCCGTGGAAACTCGAATCGAGAAAGTTGAGAATAGGGAAAAAGTGGATGATGTCTACGTGCGGTCGGACGTCAGAATAACGGGCACGTTTACCCGCATCGAGTCACAAGCTCGATTTTTCCTCGTGATTTTTGTTTCACGGTCAATATGTTTTAGAAACACAATACACTTCGCACGCGCCCAAATAAATAAATAAGACACACGTACGTTCATGTCAAACGGACGGAGAAAGTTGAAAATGTTTATTTTCAGGAAGCTTTCGTCCGGTCGCATTTCCGGCACGAACGACCCGGCTTCCCGGTCATTCGCCGTGCAGCATATACAAAATACAAAAAAAAATCCATCCCCGCGCGTGTATACGTTTGTACGGAGGTACTTGAAAGTGCCGATAGCGAATTTCTCTCGTCCGTTAAGAAACAAAACGTGCAGGAGGAGGGAAAAAAGTAAGCGGCGGAGCGAGAGGAAAAACAAAGAGGATGCCGAGGAAAAGAGGACAAAACGTTGGGAGGTGATTCGGGGGAGAACGAGTAGGAGGAATGGGCACGTAGCAGCGAGGCAAAAGAGATAACGGACGTTGGACGAAGGTCTGTCGAGCGAGAGCGAGCGTATATATATTTTTTTCCACTTCTCCTCCCTTTTCTCTATCTTCCTGGTTTCTTCGTCTTCTGGTCGCTCCGCCAGGGAAAGGAAAGAACAAAGGGTGCTTATCGAGTACTGCACTTCTTACTCTGAGCTTTCTTATATACGCTCTCGTTCCCTTCCTCCCTCACCCTTTATTCTTTCTTTTCATTTTATTTCAACCCCCCCCCCCTCCGTTTGCTCTTTTTTTATTACCTCTTGTCTTGCTTCGAACAACGCCGCGAAAAAAATGCAAAACGAGAAAGAGGAGGAGAAAGAAGTCTCGAAGCTCTTTTCACGTTTTCCCGTTGCGTATACTCTCCGAGTTTCGTCTATTGCGTTCGGAGCACGAAATCGCGACCGGGGTGCATTTCCAGAGTTCGCTGCGACGGAAGGGAAGCGAAAAAAAATAAGGGAAGAGCAAAAAGTTAGAACGGATTAATATGTCTAATCAGAGTAACTGGGAATAGCGAATGATCGAAAAAGGAAAAAAGGAGGGAGGGGGAGGGGAGAAATATTCCGAGTCATCAAAATACAAGGGGATTGTAAGTTACGAGCCAAAGGATTCTTCCGACTTCTCGAAGGAGACGAATTCAATCTAATTTATCACTTGCTCGGATTGAAGCTCTATATCTTAGATAGCGGCACGATTTTCCCGAGCACAAGCAATCCTTTATTTTTCCGGAGTCACGGAGTGGGAGAGAGACGTTTCTCATCTCGCGTGCGCACACACACACGTCTCTCCCGGGCACAGACACGCGCATACGCGAAACGATCAACGCGTCGGCGGGTAACAACTGCTTCGAGACTCCCCGACAAGAGAGTTCTTGAGAGAGTCCGTCCCCACCTCGCTGCACTTCTTCGCTTAAAAAAAAAATCGAAAAAAAAGAAACAATTCGGTACAGATATAGAGGCGGGAAGAGAAGGAAAATACCGCAGGCGAATTCTAGTAGAGGTACAAGTCTGTGAAAGAGAAACAGAGGTGGGAGAGCAGACGTGTATATCGAAACGTCTTATTCGACGATTGAGTTTGTTGTAGATTTTCAGGACGCCCCACAATGCCAAATTCCACGTGCACCACGATAAATTTCGCGTCGATGTATACTTATTCCCGTATAGACTCGGGAACCGTGGCAAGCGTCATACACGTACGCCCAAATGCGCGCTCGTGTATTTCACTTCGTTTATGTACATACATATATATGTATACTATATATGGGTCGAAATACGAGAGCACACGCACACGTTTATTCGCTTCCATCAGAGAGCTGGCCAACTCATTCCAAGTTTCGAATACTAGAAACAACGTTTCCTATATTTTCGCGAAAAGTCTCGTTCCTTCGTTCCCCCTTCTTTCACTCCGGCTCTCATTCTCTCGCATTTTTTTTTATTTTGCATTTCTCTCCACTCTTCCTGAAAATATACTGCAGTTGCTTAAAAATCGGCAGAAGACGCGAGCACTTCTTACTCGTTGTTGTATCCTCTTTGGCTCACTTATTGCCCCCCATTTTAGTGTTCTATTATTACCTCTGAGGATTTTACCTCTGTGAAAATCGGAAAAATGTACACTGCAAGCCGACGTTTGTTATATTATATATCTGAAAAGTGTATTCTACTTATCGATGCAAGTAAATTTACTTACATTTCGTGTATAGTGTATTATGCATGATTTATGTCTAATTTTAAACAAATGTATATAACTAGCAGATTATAGTGGCTCGGGCGCTTCGCGCCCTTGCGGCAATAAGAACACTTATCCAAAATCCGGTTTTTTTTGGATTGTTTAGAATAAATTCTGGGATTGCGCTCCGAATAATTAACATTTTCGTTATCTAGAGGAAATTTCCGATCGAATAGGCTCTTAAAATCGAAAAATTTTTTTTTTTTAAATTTGGTGAGTCGCACTGGATCTCGTGGACCCATGAAAATTTCAATTAGCAATATCTTTCTTTTTTCTTGACGAAAGGAACTTTATAAAGTGTGATTTTTAAAGATTTTTAC